>RJWH01000577.1:217874-239956 GCA_004363575.1 Solenodon paradoxus
GAGAGAGAGAGAGAGAGAGAGAGAGAGAGAGAGAGAGAGAGAGAGAGAGAGAGAAAGAGAGAAGGAAACAGTTTATTTTATTTTATTTAGTTGTTCCCACTGGTTGTTTCCCCTCAGAGGCAGGACTCGAACCCAGGTGGATGTGGCCTACACTCCTTCAGAGGTGACTGACCTAACTGCTACTCTGTCAGGGCATACTTTAACAGAGATTTTTTTCCATCAAAGTCTGCTTTTCAAGGTTGTTGGTATCTCTTTCATGACCTGTGTCCTAGTCTACGAAGGTGAGGATTGCATATATAAGCCTGGCTGATTTTCCTCAGAGCAAGCGGCTCTCCTGCGTTAGGAACAAATGCATTTTCATGAGATATAAAGGTCTGAACTTGGGGACTCAGGAGAAACATGCTGAAAAAAATACATAAAAATATTTGCAGGTATGGGTTGATTTAAAAAGATGGAAAATGATCTTGTCCTATTTAATTTTTAAAGAAAACAAAAATTACAGGTTAAAGGCTTTAGCAGGGAATCAGCATTGCAGATGACCAGACAGGTTTTCTCGGAGTGACAGGGACCATTGGCCCTATTCTCGTTCGGGTCATTGGGTGCACACTTTCTCTGGAAGTGGGAGGACTCTTCTCAGACATGCTCTGTCACAGTACAATTTATGCTGTGTTTGCCAAGACAAGAGGGCCAAGTGTTTGCCTACAGAAATGAAAAGAGACACAGTGAACAGTTCTTAGTTGCAGCGTCAATTTCTCTTAACCGTGGACATTTCAAAACACCCTAACCTGATGCTGTTTTCTAGTAGTTTCTCTTTTTCTGCAAACAGTAACCAATTGCCTATTTCAAACGTGTGTGGGTTGCACTCCTGATTCTTGTGTCTGACCCCTGCCCCTGCCAAATGCAGTTCCTCTCTGAGAGGCAATTTTTAATTGTCTGATGCACCCTTGATTCCTGCAGAGCAAGTATTTCATTAGATTTTGGAGAAGTAGTTGAAAACTCAACATTGGTTCTGTGGTAAGGAGAATGCTGCTGTCCAGGGCTCCCCACATGGACACTTGCCTTCCTGGGAAAACCGCTTTCCTCCTCTTTTCTAGGAGGAAGAGACCAGAGGAGATCTGGCAGAACAGACAGCCATTGTCTCTCACTTCTGACACAGAAAGCTGCTGTGATTTTTCACCTTATTTCTGGCTTCGCTCAGTTATAGTAACCTCCCACTGGTCCAACCAGATCAAGACACTCACCCCAGCTTCCATCCTGAGCCTCCCAGTGCCAGCTAGGATTTGAACTCATGGTCCCAAGAGCAGGATGGATTAGTGCTCAGCGCTCCCACGCTGACTCTTTCAAAGCTTTCCTCCGCACATCTCCATTATGTGAACAGCTCTGTTAACCAAACCTATTATCTTTCCCCCTTGGTTTTCAAGTTGAGAAAGGGAAAGCAACTTCTTTAATGGCCCACAGATTGATGATTAACATTTTACATGTCCCTGCTGCTAAGTAAAAGAACTGCTTTGTGGACAGTGAAAATGCCTAGGAGAAGGAAGCGGGAGTCAACTTGGTTTATTAAGTTGTGCTGCTTCATTAATCACAATCTTTTTTTATGGCAGCGCTTAAAGGCCCATCCATTGTACTTCTCGGGAAGGGGGTGGATCAAAAACAAGTGCTTTTAGTGCACCTTTGACATCTGGCATAGCAGCCGGCTATCTGCGATATTGCTCTCAAGCAGTGTGGGGAGCTGCATTTACCGTGACCATGCTGGCCTTCTGATTTAAGCTGCTGCAGAGGGCAATGAATTACCTTAAAGGAGCTCGACTGCAGAACTCTAAGTTTTGTGCCAGACCCCTGCCAGCTTCCCCACTTTATGAGTATGAACAATCAGACAATTGAACTGATTTGACTTTGCCACTCCTGGAGTTTCATTGCTTCGAACCTGGGGATGTAATGATGGCAATGCCATGCTAAGTGCCGCTCTGACTAGCAGCAGTGCCTGCTGCCCGTTCAAGTAGGGCACCCATTCTTGTTAGTTGAAAACTGCTCTGATTTGCAGTAAAGGGGAAAATAGATCCCATGCAATCAGATTAACTCAACTCTGAATGTTATTTTCATTTAACACTGTGGATCCAGGCAGTGTCCCAATTTTTTTTTTAATGGTAAACTCATTAAAAGGCAGGGTTCTTTCACAAGGAGTTGGAGAACATTGGTGTGGAATCACCTGCAAAGTCCCCATTCATATTACAGACACATACACATAAACTTACATACACAAGTTGTGTACACCTACTCCATAGGCAGATTCAAGTTCAACTTATATTGTCAGTGTGAAAAAGGTCATCTGGTCCCATCATAGCCTGAAAAGAAGTAATTTGTAATGTTTGAAACTCATGTCAGTAAGTATACATTTTAACTCTGTATGAAACTGAAGGAAAATGTTAAGGTTTAGTTACTCTATAATTTTTGTATCTTAGAAAATATTCATTTTAATAATCTAGTAAATGTAAAACAAATTTCCTCTAACATCCTTTAATGCTTACTGTAAAGACCCAAAGACCCAAAAGAATGTCACCTATTATCTTACTACCTAGAGATTCCTGTCATTAAAATTTATCCAGACATCTCTCCTTGTAACTGCATATTGATTGACTGTTCTATTTATTAACTTTGCATCTAGAAGCAAGTCTAAATATTATTAGACCAGCATAGAAAGTGTGATCAAATTTATATAAAATAATCTCTCCCTCAAACAAATAACTCTCAGACTGTTAGTTCCCTATGTCCAAATGCTTGACATTGCTACACTTGAAGTTCAGCAGACATCACAAATGATAGAAGCCTGTGATATTTCTTCACATCTACTTCTCTCACTATCTCTCCTGTCTCAGTTAATGCAACCCATCCTTTTGGTTGCTAAGGACAAAAGCTTTGGAGTCATTCTTGATTTCTCTGGTTTGTTTTGCCCCATTCCCAGTTTATTCACAAACTCAGCTCAACTTACAAAATATATTCAGGATATGATTTCTTCTCATCATCTCCAGTCCCACCACTGCTTACCTGGTCTATTGCAAGAAGCTTCCTCAGTAAATTCTTGACTCTTGCATACAATTTGGATGAAACTGTTACATGCTTTTATGGTCTTCAAAAATATGGTGACAGTGAGGTCTTTTGGAAAGATCAGGCATTTAAAACTAGATACACCTGGGTTTGAATCCTAGCTGTTATGTGATGGTCATTAGAAGGTCTGCTCATTTTCTGAGTCTTTTGGTTTCTTCATCTGTGAAGTGGGGTTAGTATACTATCTACCCCTTGGGACTCTTACAAAGATTAAGATAATTCACTCTAAATAAGTAGCAACAATCTGGCACACAGTAGGTGCTTTGTAATGATTGGTTCTCACTTTTCTTCTCATTCATTTAACTGGAATTATGTCAAGAATCTTCCTGTGATCTCCAAGGCCTTCACAACTGAGACTCAACTTCTTAGGCTAGACTCTTCCACCCCACCTTACCCTGGTATTCCATGCTTTAGCTATAGTAAACAACCCTTCTTTCCCCTACCTCCCTACCTACAAACAAATATTTAAGACACCTAAATGGTTTTCCCCAATTCCTTTTCTGCATCTCCCATATCAATACCGGATTGATTTATCGGATATACAAATCTGATAGTATTATTAACATAATTTTTCCAGTCTACCAGTGGGTTTCCACTACATCTATAATACTGTCCAAATTTCTTAACATGGTCTACAGATTCCCTTTATCTCCCCAGACTGAGATTATGATATTCTTTGTCTTACATTTCCTTCCTCTTGCTTTGGCTATGCTACCTCTTCTGCCTGGAATCTTCCCTTATTTTCTCTGTGATGGCTAAAACTTATTTAATCCTTAAAAATGCTACTATTACTTTATTGATTTATAATTTATATAATATATGGCCAAATGCACAAATCATAGAGATTGATGAATTTTGACAAATTCATATACCTGTATATTCATTCACATCAAGACAGAGAGCATTTTCACCACCCTAGAATTTTTCATACCTCTTTCCGGTCATTTCCCCAGCCCCTTCCAGGATACTGATTTCTATTACTTTGGAATATTTGTACCTTGTTCTTGAACTTGTTATGAATGAAATAAGAATGTATAGGCTTTAGTGTCTGATTACTTTCACTAATATATTTTTTTGAAATTTATTCATGTGATTATATGCTAGAGTTTATTCTTTTCATTGCTAGACATGATTATGGTATGTAGTTTTAATTTGCATTTCTCTGGTATCCAATATGTTCCCTGTATCCTTTCCTTTGCATTGTGGCTAATTTATCCCTTAAGTCAATTTTGTTAAACTGCAGGTTTAGTCCAATGGTGAGTCATTAAATCAATTTAGTTGATTATAATGCACATTTAAAAGAAAATAAAACAGGAAAATGGAAAGTAATAGATAAGAGAAAGTATTAAAGTGACTCACACATGGTCACAAGATACACATTGTTTTGTGAAACTTGTCTTTCCCTTCTTGGTATGAATGTATGTGTACCTACATACATATACGTGCATATTGATAGCTATGTCAGTCGTGAAGAGTTTGAAAGCAAATCATTCCAATTTTAATTACTAGAGGAACTCGCTGAGCACAGAGAATGATGGAGAACAGATTGAGGTAGGGGGTAAGTAAATAGAAAATAAACTTCATAACTTTCTTTAGGCAACTTCTCTTGCTTCCTCAAATAAGATTGAGTTAAACTGCTTCTGATTTTACTTTGCTAATCTTTTATTATTGATTTGTTTTTACTCAAGAGGATTATACTTCTTGCTCTAGTTCCCCTAATTTACTTCTACTTTTCTTCTATTTTTAATTCTGTTTTTTTGGTGCGGGATTAAAAAAACACAAAAAACAGTGTGTGGTGGCTTTCAATGGGGAAAATTTTTAACATTGTTATCTTTACTGCTATGAACAATTGACTGAATTTAGCTCCCTGCCCCTCCAAAGCAGGACTTTTAGCTTCCAGTTCCTCTGCAAATTGGAACAGATATGGCATGATCCCAGTGATAAATCGCATTGTTAGAATGCTCAGTGATCAAAACCTACAGACAGACAGACATTTCTATTAGGCTTCAAGGACCTGATGATCATCTCTCAGTCTCCAAGGACAAAATTCAGACCATCCTTTAGATAAGGTTAATTCTTCACTGTACACCAGTACGTATACAATACATCAATAATAAAGCAGTGGCACCCCCTCCCCCACACCCCCCGCCCCACACCCCCAGTGAAGCAGCAGTTAGGTCCATTACCCCTGAAGAATACAGACCACATACCCTGAGTTTGAGTCCTGGTTCTGGTGGGGGACACAACCAGTGTGAACAACTCAACTCAAATGGAAATAAAATAAAACATTCTTCCTCATCTCTCTTCCTACCTGTCTGCACCTTTCATTTAAACTAACTCACGCACTAACTAGCTAAATAAATAAAACGGAGTAAGAGGACCAGAGATGGAAGTGGAGGGAGTTCCTCCTGCAGATAGTGGCAGGGGAGGCTGCTGTTGAACCAGAGGAAGAGAGGAAGTCAGCCTTGTGGACATTTGGGGAAGAGCATTGGAGGGAGAGGGAAGTTCAAGATCAAAGGCACTGAGCAGGCACACAACTGGAAAGGTAAAGGAAAGAGATCCTTTTAGCTCCAGAAGGGTGAGCGCAGTATAAGCATTGGCAATGGCCAGTGCTGAGTGGTAGGGGTGTGAGCAAGGCAGATCGCTTAGGTCTTGTATGTTTTGAATTTCTTGAGTGATGAAAGATTTGCTCTGGGTCCTGAGTGGAGAATAGGAGGCAAGACAGACGCAAGGAGCCCAGTTAGGAGACTTTTGCAGGAGTGAAGGCAAGGGTGAGAATTTAGGGGCTGGGAATTAACTATAGAGGGGAGATACTAAATAGAGATTTTAAAGGAAGAACAATCAGGACTTGCTAATGAAATAGATGCCTGAAGCTACTTTACTTTAAAATGTAAACATTTATTGCTTCTGGCAAGGATCTCCTTTTGTAAACTGCCTCGAACAAAGTGATGGTCTCAGTCTGACTCATCTTTTAGATTTCTCCTTGATTATACATCTGATCATTTGTTCTGTTTTCTTTCTCTATTGGCCAGATGGCAGCCGATTGGGCAAGAGAAATGTGGGATCCTACTGTTTTGGGCCTAAGGATCTAAGCATTAGGGATCAAGGATTAATGCTGGCTTAGTAGCTAGGAACGTTAACTCACTCATCAAAGGTAATGTAGATCCTATTGATGCTGCTTCTTGAGTCATAAAGCAGGGTTCAAGCAGTCCCAGCTGTTGGACGCAAAATCTACAATGATAGAGAAATAGGTAGAATTAATGTGTGCTAGAAAACCTTACCCTGACCCCAATGCAAAACTAGTCGGCCAGGAATTTTCCATCGTAACCCCTGTGGCTGTAACCACGACTGTGCAAACCTGACTGCTAAAGAGCACTTAGTCAAGGAAAACCCTCAACCCAAGGTATAAAAGAAACTCCTCTAGACCCCCGTGCTCAGCTTTGGGAAATGATTCCCCTGGGCCAGCACCGCTGCTTGTAATAAAGTGCTGTTTCTCTACCTTTGAGTGCTCGGTTGTCAGTCTTCTAGCCATCTGCCATCTGGAGGCTTTTCCATAACAAATGGATTCTAGAATTTCCTCTCCTGAAGGACAGAGATGAATTATTTAAAACGTTATGCTGCTGAAGACATTTATAACATAGGCAGCACAGATGTATATGTAATTCATTTCCCTTATAATTGCTGATTTCTGTTTAGCGTTAGCTCCATCTAGGAACCCAAAATCTGCCCTCTTAGAAGTTTGTCTGTATTATAGCTCTTTTTCAAAGAGTCAAACTTTTGTCTTATTGATCAAGTCTACTAAATTTTGGTTAATTTCTACTTTTGTCTAGATGATTTCTTTCAGTAATATCTGTGTTTGCTTCACGATAATTTCTTGAGCTGAAATTGTTTCGCTTTCTAAAACATAAATGTTAAAAAAGATGTATGTGTGTATTCCAAAAAGTTCTAGTTGATTGTTGCCTGTAAGTATTGGTATTTAGAAGTCACATTATTATTTTAACAATTCACATTATTTTTATTTATAAGTCATTTGTAATTTGTTTTGATTTCCTCTTCAAGAATTACTTAGAAGCTTATTTTTAAGTTTTTAAATGCTTTGCTTTCTTTTGCTTTTGGTGATGGTGGGTCTTTATTTTATTTAGCTTTTAATTTTTCATTATGGTGACAATTTCTTTTTGGAATTTATTGAGTTTCTTTGTGACTCAATACAGTCAATTTTTTATTAATGTTCTGTGTTTGAAATTAATGTGCATTCTTTGTTTATTGGGTACAGAGTTAAATATTTATCACTTAGATCAATCTAGTTAACTGTGTTATTAAAATCATCCCTAAATTTTCTTGAAAAATGAAATCTATTTGATCTTGGATCTGAAATTTGTGTCAACTGTTTTCTGTAGTTTTTTCAGTTTCTCCTTGGAGTACAAACAGGTTTGCTTTACGTATTTTAAAACTACATTGATAAGTACCTAAAAAAGTAGGTAGCTATGGAATCTTCTAAGTGGATTTGTAATTTAAAAAAATAGTAAATAGTCTATACTATCATTTTCCTGGATTCAATTTTGTCTAGTTACTATTTCTGATCCTTAAAAACTCTTTTGATTAGCGTTTATCTAGAGCATCTTTTTTATTTCTTTGTTTTCAACTTTTCTGAGTCAATTTGTTTTAAGACTTTCTTTTAAAACATTATATATTTAATTTTTTTTAACAGAAATCCAATTTTGGTCTTTACTTTTTTTTTAAAGAAAAGGTAGAGGAAGGAATGAAAGTGAGTACGCACTGATGGAACTAAAACATGGCACCCGGAGTTTCTCAAATTTTTTCTCCTGTAGGTACCCCATTCTGCCATGAAGAGCCAAGGATTGTGAAGGACATCCCAGAGCCAAAGGGGAAGCTCCTATTCTAACCCTGTAGCCCATCATTTAATCAAAGAAGACATCTGCCACTCCTTGGATCTCTACTCTTCTAATCAAGAAATGGTCTTTTGTCCCTATTCTCTAGAAGAACGTAGAAAGGGAAGTATTTATCTATACTTCAGAATAAGAGTAGGAATGTGTCATTCCTCATTACCATGTGGGGACCCCTCCTCTCTCCCCTGAGACTCAGGTCCCCATTCTATGCCTCAGCACAGGATAAAAATCATTGGTCTGCCCCATAACCTCAGAATTTGCTGTCATGTAAATTATCCATTTGTATACTATTATTAAATCTGGGCTTTTCTCTTACTGATCTCATCTAATGTTCATTTGTTCAGTCTGTGAAGAACCTCAGAGAAATGGGGAAACTTTACCTTTGACCCCACAATTTGGCGATCATGAAGGGACACCTCAAAAGGTTGGATGCTACTTGTTTCCCAGATTGGCTGCAGGAGTTTGAGAAGTGGGATTTCTGAAAAGCCAGCAAAAACTGATAAGGTTTATTACCACGTCAGAACTCCTGATTATGTTACCTCTGCAGACATCCAAAGGAAACAAAGTTGTGATGAATCTTTTTCCTTCTAAATTGATTAGTTAGAGAAAACTATGGGAAGCTAGCTTCTTGGTTGTGTACCACTCATTTTGGTGAGGAGATCATTCTTGATTTTGAGTTAATTCTCTGGTTAAGAAACAAAATTCCTTTGGCAAATCTGTGTTTCTCCCTGTGCATGTTTGTCTTTTTCTGGCAGATTCTCATCTTGAAGAAGTTATTTTGATTTCGTGGTCTTTTCTTTTCTGTCTCTAATTTGAGATTTTTGTTTTCAATCCTCATTGCAGAATTTTTCTCTCTAAACCTTAGGGAAGTGAGATCTGGCCTTGGGCATGTTTGTGTGTATGCTTGTAACTGGAAGTTACATCTATGGTTAAGTTAAAATGCTTACTAGTTTGCTTGAGTCACTGTGGAAATTGGACATCTAAATTGAAAGAACTTTTTTAGAACACTATTAAATTTAAATTTGCCTTATTGGCACTTGTATAAAAAATAAGTTGGAAAGAAAATGTAAGAAAGTTATGTTGGCTAGCCTTAAATAATAAAAGGGTATGGCCTTGCTTCAGAAATTCCTGTTTTGTGAAGCTGATTAACACCAAAGATGATAAGAAATTACAGTGGCCATTAAGAGATTGAGTTTCTGAAAACCTGCAGACGAGAGAGAGAGAGAGAGAGAGAGAGAGAGAGAGAGAGAGAGAGAGAGAGAGAGAGAGAGAGAGAGAGAGTCAAAGACAAAAGATATTGAACGAGAGACACTTACTCCATTGCCGTTTTAAAGTCCTTCAGGAGATGTAAGAACTCCAAGTGATTTCATCCCCAGAATATATTTTGAGGGTCAATCGACATTTTGAAAGAAAATAAGCCTCCTTCTCTTGTCCTTCTTATGCCCTAGTATCTCCTATCCCTCTTTTGAAATTTGCTATTCATAAGAAAGAAACCATAGGATTAGATGATGTCTTTTCTTTCCTTCATCTCAGAACTTGATTTGGTATCAGAATATGGTCAAACCTAAATGTGAACGGAACTCTCAAGTTAGAAGTCAGTTACCAGTCCTGTGTGGATTTTATCTCAGTCTTTCTTTTTGTTCAAAAATGCTTTTTGGCTAACTTAGAGAATGAATCCCGAGAATGATAGAATATTTTCTGGCATTTTCCTAAAATTAAAGGAAAAATTCTAAATTAGAAGTTTAGAAGGTAACTTGGTCTCTTGAGCCTTATCTTACCTGGATGAGATAATTAATTGAAAGAAAAAAAAATAGGGAAAGATGGCTAGTTTAGATTCTAAAAGCCTATCAGGGATTATCTTGCCATAATTTATTCTAATTATTTCTTTTATAATGAGTGAGTCTTATTTTACCTGGCATGAAGCTATCATTTTAAATGAAAATTAATGTATTTGTGTATTTGTGTCTGCTTGTATGTGCTATAAATAGTACATCTTATTTCTAGAATTGGTTCATATGTCATTGGATTATGGAAGGCTTCTTCATAAATTGCTAAATTCAGAAATAGCAAATGAATCTGAATGTTTCTCTAAGTTAAAATGACTGAGGACATTTTTGGTAAGTAAAAACCAGACTAGATTATTTGGTTTAATTTATAGAGGCAGTCTTTAGAATATTTAATTGACTATAGATGGGAGACATCTTACAGCAGGGAAAATGTAATCTGCTGGAAAATGGGACTCTGAGATTCCCAATGAAATCTTATTTCAGAATTATTCCAGACTGATGTGGATATTAAATCCTGGTGAAGGTTTAGTATAATTTGACTCCAGTTTGAGCTTATTCTTTGCTTTAACGTCACTTGAGCAATTTTATTTATATCTGTGTGTTACTTGAAAGCTTACTGAGCTAAAGGATGGGAATTTGCTGAGTAATAAACAAGAAAAATAACTGATATGTTACTTGAAAGCTTACTGAGCTAAAGGATGGGAATTTGCTGAGTAATAAACAAGAAAAATAACTGATATGTTTTCATGAAATTGTAAGAATAATAGGATCAAGATGAAGCTTTTTTTGTTGTTGTTGGTTTTGTTGTTGTTTTTTTTCACTAAGCCCTCATCCCAAAATCTAATTTCACCCCAGGAATGTCATCCTGGACCTTCTTGGTCAGGAAAATTGCTTAAGAAAACTCTAGCAATAGATTTTATAAATCACTCACATATGTTTAGTAACTTGAAACTGTAAAGAACTTTACTGAATGACAAATAATAAAATTAAAAGTTTTAAAAGGTATTAATATCTGAACTTGATCAGCTTCTGGCAGAAAAAGTAAGAATTTGGGTTCATAAACAGATATTTGTGTCACCTTAAGAAGTTGCCCTATAAGGAAGCATATCATTTGTAAATCCTCTAATAGGGAAAAATGTTGATAAAATAAATCACTGTTTGTTTTAATTATAATTTCTTAAAATTAAGGTTTTAAGGGTTAAAATTCTAATTAATGGAAGAATTGGAGTTAATGAAAATAAGGCAGTTATCATCATTTGCATCCAAAGAAACTAAGATGTGTGTGAGGAAGTGAATTTTAAGGTGAAATAGGTTATTCCAAAATGTAGTCAGATTGGATGAAATCAAATCAATTTAAAATTAAACTGGATAATATATCTATGTAAAATCAAACAAAGTTATTTCATCTGTTAAAAGGAAAAGTGTGTTATTAAATTCTGGTTGACTTTTGATAACAGGTTGTAAATTGTTTAAAACATTTACCTAGAAAGAATCTGTCTAAAAGCTGTTATCTCTGTTAGGCTTTAGATAAAAGTGAAAGTGAGAGCTGAGGTGTATTAGAACTATATGCCTTTGGCTAAATGAGTAATTAAATATTATTTCATTACTATGTAACCTTAATTTCCAAAACCTCTCTTGAAATTCATTTCTGAATGAAAAGTTTTTTTTTAAAGAAATATATGGGAAATCTTAGAGAGCTCCTGAGATATTCCTTATAAATAAATTATTTTCTTTTTGTGGAAGGAGATATTAAACAAATTCCGCCCATTTGGTGTGGTGAAATCTTTTGGAAAGCATTGTCAAAGTAAAATATAATGCAATCACCTGTTATTATGTGGAAGCTTTATAATTGATATGTATATTAAAAGGGTTATGTGACATTCCTAAAAAGTCTAACATGTTTGTCATTTTGTTCACTATTTTAGAACTTTATACACTGCAAAATCAAGCAAACTTTGTTAATTGTGTTGTAACCAGATATTTATGCTAATTGTTTAAGTCTTGCCATTTATAGAAACTATTATTGCTGATATTTTCAATTTCAGATAGATTCAGAGAAAGAACTCTTAACAAGTTTATCATAAAACTGAACCGCATAAGGAACTGCAGAAATTATGTAAAACTAAACCGATAAATCTACTATAGAGATCAAGATCAACAATTAGATGAAGACAGAATGACTATTTCTATGACTTTTTGACTTAAAAAACATTATAGATTATTTTATGCCTTACCAGATTAATAAAGCTCTTCTTGTTTTTCAAGCAATTAACCTGCAGTAATCTAGAAAATTATATACCTCTTTATAGCTTTTCTCTGATACCAGCACAGTGTGAAAACTTTTAACTCCATGACTTCTTCTGGAGTCATGCTACCATTGGAACTACAGTCCAGAACTTGTAATCTAGAACCTGACAACTCTAACTTGTCATCTGAAGGTACTTTGACCCCAACATCTGAAAATCTGGACTAACTGACCTCAGCTCAGACTGGATTCATGGACTGGACCCCAGTGATTAACCTTTGTTGTTCTTTTGTTCCTTGAAAATGACTCATTATTGCTTGATGTAGAACTAGCTTTGGGAGCCCACATCTACAGGTAAACTTAAAGTAAGAATTTCCAGGGTTAATTCCCAGGCCCCGGAAGCTACTGATGACATGAAGTAGACAGCTTTCCCAAGATCATACATCAGGATACTTCACTCCTCATTACTATTCCTCTCCCTTCTTAGAACTCCCTATTTTCCTCTATTTAAAAAAAAAGTGAGGGGTTGGAATATCTTTTTCCCCCTAGGTGAAGATTTTGTGCTTATTAGAAAGTTGACAGGAAGCTGCTGGTCTCAGTCTATTTTGCCCTTCTTTCAGCTTTTTACCCTGAAATCTTTCAAACTCTCCTACTAACCCTCTCTTCAACAAGTGAGGCACAGACCGAACACCACTTTCCAGTCTACTAAACCATGGTCACATCAATGAACTGGAATGTTGGTTATGTCAATATATAGACAGTGTGAAAGAAACTTGAACTCATTTTTATTCCTTCTGATGTAAGTACCTGGGTCACAAGCACTGGAAAGTGTCTGGACAGTGAGGTATGGCTTCAACAGCTAGAACAAAAACATGACTCTGCGTTTGCTTCTGGTGAGTTACTTGAACCCCAAGGACTATTTCTCATCTAGGTAGATGGAAGAGATGAAAATTGTGCACTGTGTATGGAAAATAGACATGGCACTAGAGTTTTTCTAGAACTGTGATATAATCAAAGTCTGATGTGATTTGGATTTTTCAAACTTCCCGAGAACTTAAGAAGTGACTAGCACAGAGGTTTGTCAAATCCCTAGATGTCTTGTTGTAGACTGAACCTGTACAACTTAGGATATCTCAGCTATTCCTTTGTTAAGATGGCCCCTACCACAGACTGTATATGTGTGGATCAGAAATCTGAACCTTCCTGGTTAAGTAACAAGACTAAGTTCTGTATCTGTCAGAACCAAAGCTAAAAGCTGCTTGCATAAGCTCTTGTGAAATATGATTTGTGCTTAGGAACATGTGGACAATGGGGATGTATAGACACAAACATTTTCAAAGGTTCTGGAACATTGTAGATGCTAAGAATTACAGACACCAATCTGATCCTGGTCACAAACTATGCTTGTCTTTTTATTCTATGTAGCAACAGAGGATTTTCTACCCAAGTGGTCAGGAAGATTGAACTTGGATAGCTGGCTCATTTTGTCATCAGACATATCGTCCCAAATGCCAGCGAAATTGCAAACTTGGGTTCTTTTGTTCATAAAATTGTGCCATAAATGTAACTGTTGAGAAATTGTAGAGAATCTACTTGTATTTTTTTTTCATGTTAAAGGTCTTATTCCCAAATTTTGGCGACTGTGAACTGGAGGAAGCGATCCTAAGTCTCTCCATAGTATTAGAACAGGAGTTCAACACCACTATGAACTTCGCAATCAGAAGATGACAGTCTAACTTCTATGGCGCATCAGGATCTCGACCTGCTCTGGACCTTCACCGCTCAGTAAAAGCAGCTTGTGCTGGTCATAGGAGAAAAATGTTCCTTCCACATAAACAGAACAGGTAGTCTCACCAGATCATCCATTTTACTAGTCCAGGGAGTGGGAGACTGGTTTAATGGGAGGGGGAGCACATGTGCTTTGATTTGCTCTGTTCTTTTTTGATCTTCACTCTGTTTTTTCTCTTTTTGCAGAATTTTTGTAACTAAAGTACTATCTTGAGTCTTCTCTCACACAGCTACTGGGCTAGCTATAAATGTGTGTGATTTCCATAAGTCATAGAGGAGGGGCCAATGGGATTAAAACATGGTACCTCAAGTTGCTCAGAGTAGTTGTCTTGTACATACCCTCCGATGACATGAAAAGCAAAGCACAGCTCCAGAGGCAAAAGAGAAACTTCTATTCTTCTAACTCTGTAGCCCTTTTTAAAACCTCATTTGCCTACCTCCCTTCTTCTTTGCCATCTGGAAAGCACCAATTTGATCTTAAAGATTAAAATAATTTTTTGTTTGATTTGGTTCATTTTTTTGGTTTGGTTTCGCTATTCACCACATAATGGTGACGTTAGTATTTTTCTTTGTCTGACGGAATTATCTTTTTAAATTTAAACAGATTCTTTTTTTAAAAGAGAGGTTGGAAGAGAGTGGAGAAAGAATCATTTATTTGTTTATTTAGTTCATTTTTGTTGTTCCCCTGTCCCAAGGTCAGGAACCTGGGTCCTTGGGCTATATGTGGACTGCTGCAGCTACAGACCTAATGCCTGAGTCCCAAGGCACGCCAAGGAAGAAGCATTTTAAGGAGGAAAGGAAGGGGAGGAGGAAGAAATTTTTATTTATTTAAGTTGTTCCCTCTGGCCCAGTTCACACTGAGACCATGGTCCAGACTTTGCACCTGAGCCACCAGGGTGTGCCTTGAATAGATTTGTTTTAAAAAAGTAGTCTGTTGGATTTTTTTAGACATACAATTATTTTGTTTAAAATATAAAGATGGTTTTGACACTTTATTTCTAATGTTTGTATTGATTAATTTTCTTTATCAGGTATACATAGGTTCTTTCTCTTCATTTACTTGAGTTTTTATGAGGAGTATCTTTTGGTCAGCTATTAGTAAAACTGTAAATCTCCTTTAGCCTATATTTATATAATATTTATTTGAACCTAATTTGTTGGTGGTGGGAAGCTTAGTTAATCACTTTAAGAAGTATTTTTCTTGGCACCGAAGATGCAGATAAAAAGAGGTTATATTACTATAATAATATAATGTGACATATAATTTATTTTAGTGGTACAATTAGTTTTAATAACTATGAATCGCCTTAATTTTTAATCTCTAATTCTACTAAGATCTTCCTTATATTTCTTAGTTATACTTCATTTTATGATGGGAATTGTATTCATAGTTGTATTTTGGAAGTATTGCTGACAAATATTGCTGACATCCTCCGGTGCCTGTTTTTCTCATAACGAGCTATTGTGACGCTCAAAGGAAGAATATATGTGAAAGATGTAAGATGTGAAGACTACTACTATGGTTAAGTCATTATTATTTGAGTAACTACTTCAATCAGTATGTGTTAATTCAATTTGATACCTAACTTGGCCACCTTCACCACATAATTCAGTTTTCAATTATTTATGCCCTTTTCCGTAGAGATATGTGATTCTGTGCCCAAGGACACAGTAGTTATGTAGGAAATATTTATTTTACAACATACAGCTTCTTTTTAAAGGCAAACATTGGGGGCTTTTAATGCTCCTGATTCTGACAACACACCTGGGAATACATGTGTCCAAGGGGTCATTTTGGTCAAGCATGCAGCTGAGCAGATGCTTGCTTGGGCCCCATCCACCTGGCAAGTCTTTGTTGTCTTGGCAAGAGTCTCCAGACTCGGCAATCCAAGGGGCACATTTCATTCCAGATGACAGCAAGATTATGAGTTGTTTAGTGTGAGATCCAAGCTTTACTATAGGCACCATTCAAATGGGAAGCTTGGGGATTTGTCTCTATCTGGCACAAGGACCAGGAGTCAGGAGGTGAATTATAGACAAAAGCTGTTTCACCAGCTGGTAAGTCTTTGCAATTCAATTCCAATGCAGGTAAAGCTGTGCTCATTAACAAAGGGTAATCAGGCAAGCTGGCCCAGACCTTGTCAGGGTCTTTGCCTACAAGGGCACTGTCTCTCTCCACACAGGGCAACCGAAGACTTGGAAAAACTACCCTCTGGTTTGTTCTAGGTTGGGTTCCATGAACCATTTTCCAAGAAAAGAACTAGAGAGCCTGAGAAAGTCTGCTTCCTTCTTATATGATGCGTTCAGAAGTCAAAGCTCTGGAGTCATGCTGTTCCTTGCAGAAAAAGAACACATTATTACGAAATGTTAAAATTAGTCATAAACTAATTTAACAAATAGTATTTTAAATATTAGTTCATCAATGATTAAGTTCTGGTATACATTTAACATTACCCAGGGCTTCCTTGTCATAGCTATGAGATCTAGCTTAAGCACACAATTCCATTTCCTATGAAAGTCTATTTTTTTCTAAAGATTTCTGTGAGTTTCTGGGTATTTACATCCTCAAGCTCACATAAACTATTTTGAGGCTAACTTGACTGAAAATCTGGAGTCACAGTAGGAGGTAGGGGTGTCATATTGTCATTGGGCAGCAAACAAAACGATACAATCATCTTTATTCTTAAGATTCCTTGGGACATCCTGCCACTCAGAGTTTCTTGCTAGCCCTTTGGCCCATCAGTACTCAGGTTTCATGTTCTTTGGCTCCTTTCTTGGTGTCTTCTCTCCAACACATCTTGTATATTGCCTTTCTCTTGGATAGACTTGGGAAGACTGAATTCTTCACCAAAACTTATAAGTTGAAAACTCTTAAGTCAATAGAATGGAGGGTTTTCTATTGAATGGAAACCATCTTCTTGAGCAGGCAGTTTTGAGTATAAACAACAGATGTGTTTCCTAGTACACTAATATAGAATAGTAGCAACCAGTCCCAACATTTTAACAAAGATTTGTTAAGGAAGAATAGACCAACTATTTGATCCAGCTTGTGGATCTGTGAGGGCATAGTTGTAGAAACACTCAACTGAAAACAAGCTTCAGAGGTAGGCATTCCAGAGCCTTCCTAACCAGCCTACTTTTCATCTTTCTCCATTCATAGACTTTCATCACTCACCATGTACTCAATCGCCTAAGGAACCAGGCAGGAAATGAGTAAATGGGTAGAAAAAAATGTGTCCTGTCCAGAAGAGGCAGCCTTGACTGGGCACTGGTCAATTTTTCCATATGGGAATATGGGAACAATGTTGCCAGGTCTTCTATTTTCGACAAAAGGGTCTGAAAATTCTGCTTTTATATGGAATTTCCTAATTAAGTATTAGTCAAACAAAACATGTCTGTGAGTAATATTTGGAATATAGCTACCAGTTGCTGCATTTTTTGACTCTCTCTCTCTCTCTCTCTCTCTCTCTCTCTCTCTCTCTCTCTCTCTGCCCCCCACCACCCCACGTGCTTCCATTACTAGAAACACTCTTCTGATAAACATCTTGTCATTCTTCAGGGATCAGTTCAAATGATGCTGTTCTTTAGTTTTCCTCATTTTCTCCCATAACTTTCCCAAGTAGATTTAATCACTTCTTTACAGTTAGAGAGTTAAGAGTCCCTTCTAAATCCCTTTTTTGCCTTTGCATTTGCTTGCTGGCCTGCCTACCATGTCGCACTATGAAGACCTCAACAACCAAGACCCACATTAGTCATTATTTTCTCTTCAGACCTGATACAGTGTTTAGCACAGAGTAAGCACACAATGTTGTATGAATGAGGGAAACACACAGGACTGGGATATGGGGACTGATCTCAACTCTCCTTTCTACTAGCTTTTTCAAATTGTTTTTACACTTGATCACAATGCCTTGCCTTTAGGAAATTGTTACCCCCTGACCTTTGGGGACAAGCAGAAAAATAGCTGATATAATCTATGTGAAAAACTATTGTGAATTTTTTTTACTGTTTGTTTTGAACAAATGTCTGGGTCTTTTCTTTGAAGAGTCTATTTTTAAGGAGTATTTTATGACTCAGTCCATGGAGGGCGTTTGGGCAGGCGTTTGCTCTTGCCGAGGTGAAGGGAATGTGTGAGTGGAAAGAAATAAATGCTGGAAGTTGGATGGAACTGTCTAGCTAGCATCTGGGGTTCCTCTGTGGAATGTGAATTAGAAAGAGCAATCTCACTGCTACCTTGAAATTGTCTGGGTAAGAGATCTAAATTGTGCTAAGAACAAGTATTTCCTATTATATGGTGGCATTTAACCATCTGAGAACTGAGTCTCTAAAAGTTCAGATAAAATTGCTTTTAGAAATTTAGTTCCTAATTTCAGAGAAGAGCATTATTTTGGAAAGGAGAAGTTAGAAAGGGAAATTTAGACTTCTCCCCCATTGACTAGCCTGCCACCATTAGTTGTAATTGAAAATATCCATTAAGATGTTTTTTTAGTTGGGCAAAAGGGTTGCTTTAATAGCTAAAATTTTTATAGCTTTTTCTTTCAAAACGAAGAATTTCAGTGACTTTAATCATATGACAAAAATGAAAATTTTCATGTGTGTCACCTTTGCATCTTGTCTAGTTATGTGCACAGGTAATTTTGCAGTGTAATGAACAAGACTTCCCCAGCCAATGAGTGGGGGCGGTGTGGCGTTTGATGTGGGGACTGTCTGCAGATTACAGGGCATCAGAGTGGCTATGTATTTTGATAACATCTCTCCTGACTTTGCTTTCCCCAATCACTTACCCACAACCCGCAACCCCATCCCTGCATAAAATTGACACTATGTCTTTCCAAAGAAGACAATCCAATGGCATTTTATCTGAGCATATTAGAGAACTGCAGGGCTTTAAAGTGTGGTGATAACAGTTCAGAAGACGTGGTTAAGGAAGTCTACGTGATACTAAGTGGTAGCTCAGTATGGATTACAGCTCTGATAAAATGTCTCTGCCATTTTCTGAGTCTCTTCTGCTGCCACTTGGAACTATAAAGGGATTATACATCCTCTTCTCCCTTCTCCTGTTTAAATATTTTTAGTTAACTGTGAGAAAGTGCTGTAAATTCTCTTAGTTCTATTTGAATACGTAAGTTGGGTATTTGATCCCTGGGGTATTTGGGATTGTCTAGTTGTATTTGAATCTCAGAATTCCCTCTTTTCCACTTACCTCTTAAATTACTCTTACAATGTCTTCAAATAATCCTTTCTCTTCTCTCTGCCCTATTATTTTAGGACACTGCTCTAGATCTTAGCCTTTGTATTAGGAACAAGATGTGTGAGTCGTGACTGATGGGCAGTTCAAGGAATATGTATTTTTTAAACTTAGCTTAGAGTGCTGTCATCTCATTGAATGGATGGGAAACGACAACATTTCCATGGAATTTTGTCCATTCATTCCTTTTTACCTAATTTTTATGGGTTGAATTACATCTCCCCTGAAAGATATGCTGGAATCTTAACTCCTGAGACCTCAGAATGTGGTCTGATGTGAAGATAGGGCCTTTAGGGTAGATATCAAGTTAAGATGAGTTTTTCTTTATATGACTGCTGTCCTTATAAAAACAGAAACTTTGGACACAGATACGCACACAGGGAAAACACCACATTGAGAGGAAGGCCGAGATCAGGGTGATCCTTGTCCAAGCTAAGGAATTTTAAAGATTGGCAGAAAACCACCAGAAGCTAGACAAGAAGCACAGAACATTTTCTTCTTCACAGACTTCAGAGGAAACTAACCCTGCCAACACCTGATCTTGCAGTCTAGGCTCCAGAAATGTGAAGCAATACATTTCTGTTGTTAAGTCACCCAGTTTGTCCTCACAAACTAACACGTCCTATGGCCACAGTTTTGTTTATAAATAAATGTGGAATGAATTAGCAACCTGATGCCACTCCCACCCTTCACAGCAAGATGGGAGGCCTCTGTGGCACCTAGAAATTGGGATTGAGTACATCATGTTCCAGTCATAATCACTGCATATTTCTTTATGCCCCAAATCTTTGAGATAGAAAGTTATTTTCTTGGACGCCCTGTGTGAGAGTAATCCTGGCAGAGGCATGGGCCTCAGCAGCCTGGGATTTAGCTTCAAAAATAATTGAAGTAAGGAATTAGGGAGAGTAAACCATGAGTTTGAAACCAGAGAAGAAAAAATAGAGAAGGCAAAAGAGATGAAGATCTCAAAAGTGTCATTCTGCAATAGATAGGTATTTCTCTACTCTTCATCAGGCTTAGAATTGGGTGTTTTCCTGTTGTGGGTCAATATGTATGAATCATTTATATTAACCATGTCTTTTATCCTGTGCTTTGATACCTGGGACCTTGCTGACACTGGAAAAACTAAAAACTACCCCTTTCAAGGTTAATCAGTTCCTAGAGAGAGTAAAAGACTTGACTTTGAGAGTTCCTTTCAATGCAAACTTACCAATTCAGAACCCACATCCAAGGACTCCCTTTATTGGACTTTATGCTCTGCATCATTATTCGCCTGCCTTCATGCCTCCATGGTCTGGATCAGATGTCGAGAGACAGCTCCTTCACCCCAGAGCCCACTGAGATTATCCAAACTAGCCCATCCTAAACTTGCTCACGTTGCCTTATTCATTCCTTCTTGTGGAAAACACAAAAAAGTTCTGCACAGGTATCTCCTACCTCCTGCCCCACCCTAATACTTCTCTATGTGACCTTGCCTGGCATGGAGTGACCTCTTGGGAACTGTCAATAACAATATGTCTGTTTAATGGTGATTAGGTCAATCTGTTGACCTCACCATCCCTGAATAGTAATAAAACCTACATTTTAAAACACAAGAACCTTCAAAAGTCATGTTCTAAATCTGCCTATGGTTGATATCACTGATATGGAAAAGATCTGATTGGTTTCCCTCCTCACTGATATTTTATGGGTTGTTCTGAGGAGATTATTCAAATGAGACACCCTCGTAATTCAGGTGAGGGTTTGGACCACGAAAAGCCCAAGGACCTGGGTTCCCAACCTGGGATAGGAGAAGGCAGGGAGAGGGAACCAAAATAAACAAATAATTAAAAAATTGCTTCCTCCTCTCCTTTCCTTTATCCC
This sequence comes from Solenodon paradoxus, assembly GCA_004363575.1. NCBI lineage: Eukaryota > Metazoa > Chordata > Mammalia > Eulipotyphla > Solenodontidae > Solenodon > Solenodon paradoxus. The sequence goes on from RJWH01000577.1 coordinate 238,818, forward strand.
TCCTCTGCTTCCTTCCTCTTTAAAAAGAAAAAAATCTTCAAAAGAACACTTGTCTTTATGAGCAGATTACACTGTGAGAAAAGTCTGGGACAATTGGGAATTTTTAGTATGTGAAAAAGAAGACTGGGCGTGAAGTGTGAAAGATGTATCTATTTTACTTAAGGTGTTGATATGACAAAGATAGGTTTGGATGTACACTTGCTTAGTCTCAGTAAGAATTAGTTATAACCAGGGGTAGAGGATATGAGAAGGAAGATTTTGCCTCACTGTTACGAAATTAAACTGTTAATACTGTTTTTTGTTTTTTTTTTTTTAAAAGAAGGGGTTATGTTATGCTGGATGTAATGAGTTTAAGAGTTGCATTAAATAGAGAATATAAAAAATGGAGAATAAGTGACTATCCATAGGAATATCCTGTAATTTTTTGTAGCCAGTATAACTGTTGTAATAATGTTTATTTTTTATATTTCTTCGTATTATGTCTTTGTCTCCTTGTCTAGCTACTGTCCTTGAACCTAGACCATACATTCCAGAGGGCGGAAGTTCTATCTGTCATATTTGTTATTGGATTTCCAGTCAGTAGTGCCTGGGATATAGTAGTAAAAATAAATATTTATTGATATTGAATAGATAAGTGAATAAATTCTTGCTGAATATCTGATGGAAAATCCAGTTAGAGACTTTCTTGGATTTTTCTTACATTTGTGTCAGGACTGCTGTTTTCCAAACTGGTTTTATTTTTCCTGTGGACATCCAAATACACTACCTTTTGCATAACCTTTACTATTATGTGGTACCATGGAATTAATCTGACTGGGGGAAGTGTGCACGTTTAGCCCGTGCGCCCTGCAGTGTAATCCTGCAAGATCTCTCTTGCTTCCTTCATTTGGTTCCATGCAAAGCCTCCAGTGACTAAGATGACACCTGAGATGACATTTGCACCAGTTTTGACGGTGGCAACAAGAACATGTGAGCTAGTACGATGGCTCTGTCTCTTAAAAAGTAGGACCTTTTCTAAAATTTATTACTGTGTGGTGATACAGCTCAAGAAATAATAATTTCTCTAGATTCTCTTTTTTTTTGACTGAAAATTTGTGATTTGATCAAACCAGGCTTGGGGGTTTGAGAGGGACAGGCCA
>RJWH01000577.1:240056-432571 GCA_004363575.1 Solenodon paradoxus
TTTTTTTTTTTTTTTTTTTTTTTTTTTTTTTTTTTTTTTTTTTTTTTTTTTTTTTTTTTCTCCCTCTTTAGCTGATTCTTCTGTGAAACTCCAGGAAGTTATTTCTTACCTGATAGCCAGTTAGGGTCCTTTTTTGATTGCTTTGGGATCAACCTTCGGAGAAAGGAAGAAAAACAGATTTCTTCCAATGTCCTTTGCCAACGGGCTGTCACTTTGCCCTCTCACTGCTTATGGTCAAAAGCATGCCTATATCTGGTGCTTCTGCTGGAGGGTGATTTGTTCAAGGGGAAAACCAGAGAAACAGCAGCAAATAAGTAGTAGGGTAGGGCAACCCCAGTTGCAAAAGGAATACGTGTAGTTGACACATTTATTGAATGCTTATACTACCATGCTTTTATTCCATGAACTTGGGAAACTTGAATGTGCATGGGACCCAGGTGTCAAGAACTTGACAGTCTCTTTGATAGAGTAACATTTATCCAATCAGCTCAACTTAGCAAGTTTGAGTTCAAAATGCAGTGGGAGAAAACTTTTATAGCATGGTGACTTGGTCATCTGGGACATTCTGCCTCCTTTCTGCCTTTCTGCTAATTAGGTCAAAAAGCTGCTGGCACTTAGGAGGAGGGAGCCAAATCCTGGCTGCTTCTTTGATACCTGAAATGCCTCATACACACTAGTCTGGAGTCATCATAGGAAACTGAGCACTGTTGCCAATTCTTGCTCGTAAGTAAAGAAAAGAATCTGTGAATGGATGAAAGCTTTGTGCACAAAAAGGGCTTAATTTGTAATTTCTGACAATATCATCAGAATTTAATAATTGGCATTTTATATGGTCCAACCTAAATTTAAAAGTAAGTTTCATTTGTGTTATAATGCTGCCTAGATCTATACCTCTGAAAAATAAAAGCATTAAGATAATTTCACAGTAAAGAATTCGATGATTAGTTGTTGCTGACAATTGACATAAGTCTGGGGTACACTGTGATAACATACCTGCTGTTTTTGGAAGAGTCACTTGAAGATCTGATTAGAAATCAAGAGACATAAATGGTGCTCTAACAGAGACATCAGTACAAGTCTCCACTACTGTGCCCTTTGTACAGGGTCACATTGAATCTGGATGTCCTGTAGTTGTTTGAAACATACTACAGGGTTTCCAGTGGATCCAGAGAATGAAGTTGGGAGAAACTTCACAGAAGGCTTTCAAAGCCTCCTCCTGTCATATGGGTCAGTGCTTCTCATATTAAAATCTGCTAAATCTTGCTTTAAACTACTATTCTTGCAGCATTTCAGCTCTAGGGACCCTAACCTACAACTTCCAGGCACCCGAAAAACCACTGGCCTGTCTTCGAACTGTCTTTTTCAACATCACTGTGAGTCTATGATTATCCTTAATTGCTTCCCACTACAGCTTCGGGTAAGATTCAGAGTATTTGTGTGTTAGTGAGGATGGCTTTTGATGGCAGGGCAGCAGCTGCTGATGCTGTATTAAAAAAAAAATCAGACCTAGAGACCTAGTCATTAATTATTATCTGAAAGTTTTCATCAGATGTAGGGATTGTCACATTTATTTCAAACCTGCTATGATTTATTTCACTGATGTGATTGTAGAGGAGTTGCTACTAGCTCTGCTACCTGGAGCTTCCTTTTATGAAAGTTCCAGAAAAGGAGATGCTGCCTGATCTGAATTGCAACTTGATAAGCAATTGGCTAGCACACCAATCTGGGTCTTTTCTAACTCAGGTCAGGTCCACAAGGACACAAGAGGAACATTCCCACCACCCCCCCGCCCCAAACTGACCCCTTATTTACTGGAAAAAGGGCAAGCCTGCAGGTAAGGACCCATGGGAAAATGTTTTTAAAGCCAAATAAATCTACCTTCTTCACCCCTTCTTGTTCCCTGTCAGAAGAAAGAAAACAATAAGGCAAGACTTGTTTCTTTTTCTTCTTTTAATTTTGTTCAGCATTAAAGGAGGGAAATTCATAAACATTGATTGTCATTTACAGAAAACATTCAGAAATCATGTGTGCATTATCAGGGAATGCTAACAGTATTCAACTAATAATTTACAGGACATAAAATAAGGACAAAAACCTATTACATTCTAAAGTAATATAAAACTTTTTTTTTTAGTTGTTAGGGAGTGCTGTTGATTCTAGTATATTTATAATAAAAAACTCAATGCTTACTTCCTAAATGACTCAGGCTGCAGTTTTACTCACGTACACAGAAATTAGGGTTTATATATTAAACAAGGAGAGAGAGATCAGAAAATTGTCAATTTTAAAACTCTCTATGTCACTGGGTTTATTTATAGTTTGCCTTTTGTCTCTACAGGCCGATATTAATACATGGTAATAATGGAATTAGCTCCAGAAAAAAAATCAATGGTGACTATAGGAGGCATTATTCTTTTTAAAAAGTATAATTATGCTTCTTAGAGTGAATATTTTTATTTTACATATGATTGCCACTGCAACTCCTGTTGCATCGCCAGCAATGGTGTGCATGCTAATAAGAGATGCCAACTGCACCCTCACACGACCCTCCAGGAGCCTTCCTGATTGGTAGACCTAGCCAAGCTAGAGGCAGAGCACGGTCTTCACTGCTGCGGGGCTTAGCGTCGCTCTTCACTTCATGTGTGGGCTGGAGCTACGGTACAAACATTAAATCTCTAAATGTGGGAAGAATATGAAAATCATTTCTCTCAATCCTAAAAGCAAGGAAGCATTGTCAGGGATTTCAAAAATATTGGAAAGTCTCATTTAAATCTAAATATCTTTTTTTATTATTATAAATTGATCATCATAAAATACTAGCCTTTTAAAGTCATATTTGGGATGCAGGAAAAGCATCAGGTTCATCGGACTTGCTCCTGCCTGTGTTGTGACACCTCATGACCCCTTCCATTTGCCTCCCTCTCAGTCTCTCCCCAACCCTCCCCCAGGTTCTTTAACAACATTTATTTGGTGAAGGTCAGTTATGGCTTCAGCGAATGAGTGGTCTGACCTCAGGTTATTAATAAGAAATAAACGTGTACAAAAATATCTTGTTCATCAGAAAGCAGAGTTTGTTTTCCTTAAGCTATTCCATGCAGAAAGGAGCTGGACAAAGCCATTTGCTACAAGGAAAGATGCCTGACTCAAGCCACGTTGCTGGTTTTTTTTTTTTTTTTTTTTTTTTTTTTTTTTTTTTTTTTTTTTTTTTTTTTTTTTTAACTTTCCTTTTTCATATTGTCTGGTTTGGATAGAGTTGGCAGGTCTTAGGTCAATCTTCTATACAAATTCTTCGGAGTAGATTTAATTGACAGCCCTGCCCCTTTCCTGCTGTATTACAAAAGGAAGCGTACACTTAACACCAATGACCTGTCAAGATGCTTAAACTGTTACAACCAGTTTCTGAGAAGCACATAACACGCAGAAAGGAAGCAAGTACATATTTGCTCTTTGCTGTTTTTTTCCCCCTCTAAAAAAAGTGTTACAAAGTCTTATGCTTAAACAGAGACATAGAAAAATCAGTGTATTCACTGTCTCCAGATATTTACAGCAAAAATTACAGAGACAGCATACATGGTATTAGACCTTCCACAAGCATATATTAAAAGTAATTACATTTGAAAAAATATTTTTATTCTTCCTCTACATTTCTACAATACATACTCAGGTTTTTTGTGGGTGTAGTTTTCATTTGTGTGTGTGTGTGTGTGTCTGTGTGTGTACGCGAGCGCTATCGGATGAAGCAGACGTTTCTGTGCTTGGATGTGGGAACTGTAGCTTTTCAGACTTACCTAGGATATGTCTGCACATGGTGGTGACAGAGCCGGGGAATGCCCTCCCTCAGCCACTGCCAGAAAAGTGTGTATTATGGTCATGCCACCCAGCTGGGGTGCAGACAGCCCCCCTTCCTTCAACTGGGTGTTTTCAATTCAGTAACCTTGTGCTTTAGTTTTGGCCATGAGAGCAATCACTGAGCTGCTTTTACTGATCCACTGGAGCTAGTGCTTATAGTCATGCAGGAGGCAAAGATTACCTTGGCCAATTCATTCTGGAGGAATTTCAGCAGCTTAGGAAAAAAGTGCGCAAAGAGACAACCCCTACCTGCTGCAGAGGAACCTATGGTCCCGTACTTAAGAACAGCAGAAGACTCTGTTATCATGACTACAAAATAAATTCTTCAAATACAGCCCAGGAAAAAAAAAAACAAATAACAACAACAACAACCACCAAAAACTGTTTCAGACAGTGAAGCTACATTTAAAGAAACATATTGAGACTTAAAAAAAAATACATGTATGTATTTGACTTTCAGAAAAAAAGGTGGCAAGGAATTGAGCCACTTGCTTAATGAAACTGAGAGATCCCATAAGACAAACAGAAGTGTTTTTTCTAAGCCGACAATAAATGGAATTGTTTTCATTTCCAGACTGTTTGCTCTATTTTTCAACTGAATTTTCACTATATCCTCTAAGAGTGACAGTCAAATGTGGAAAATAAGGACAAGATCTCCCCTCCCACCCCTGTCTTCTACTCTAGCATCATTTAGAGTTGATCTCTGGCCAGACTTGCTCCAGCAAAATGGAACTCTAGATTTTGCTTTATACCAGAGGTTGCAAACTTTGGGCCCAATTCTGCACAGAGATATTATTTGTTTGTCTGCACTAAGCTCTGAATCAACTGACATAATTCATAACTCAAAAGATTTTTAAGATTTGGAAATTTTAGCAGTACTTCGGCTATAGCTAATTAGCAGGTGTCCCTTTTCAGATGGGGACTTTTCTTTCCAGATGTTACTGTCTGCCTCCCTCATTACATGGGCAAGTAGCCCTTTTAGGCTTTTGCATTTTTAACCCTTCCTTTCAATGAGCAATATACCCCTGGTCCTGAAACAACCCTTCACCCTCTAAAAGTACATTGTTTTCAATCCTTGTCTGAAAGTTCACATGGATCTCCCATCAGATTGCTGCTAGTACCAGAAGTTGGAAACAGAGCACGAAGCAGCACTTTGTCTAAAGCAGACCACGGACTTCTTCTCTTCTTTAAACGGGGGACCGTGCAAAGTTACACTGCAGACAGATACACACTTTAAAGCTATTGTTGTTCCACTGATTGGTGGTTCTGTCAGGGTATAGACATCCTTGACTGAATTTGCTAATTGTAGTAACTTCATTGGAAACAAAAGTTTAGAGAGAAAAAAAGGGGGGAAAAACGTTTCCTTCGAATTTCCAATAGTGGAATTTTCCTTTGCTTCTATAATAAACAGAAACAAAGAATACGGGGCCAATCTGACTGATGTTTTTGAAAAACACTGGCTAAGTTTCAGCTTGTCCTTGGGACACAACAATTTTTTTGCATTCGAGCCTGGTATTCATGGGACGGTAGAGAGTGATTGAGAGACAACTACTCATGTACATGTTTTCTAGGTTTAGCTTGATGGCTGGAGAATTGTATGTTGAACAAGGCTGATATGATAGGAAATATACCGATGTCTCCCTGGTACCTCTTGTCAACATCCAGAGTTCACTATGATTTAGGATCTCTTAGAATGAGTCAAGTAAGTCTGATTACCCAAGAGAGCACTTTATCTGTTTTCGCCTACTCTGTGGTTCTTTAGTTCAGAGCTCTGATGACAGTATTCAAACAAGGAAAATCCAGAAGGAGTTTATAAACAGTATATATCGCTCAGTTTTCAGTCTTTGGGGATAAATGAGTCACAGAAAAAGAGATCCAAACTTGCCCCTAGTAGTGGATGGTAAAGGTAACAGTGGAATGTTAAGTCAGATTTAGAACCCTTTACTCTCATAAAGTTCTTTTGAAAATTGTCTTTCCTTTTACCTACAACAGATACACTTGGCTTTGAATTCACATGGCTTCAACTCCATTGTAAGTTTTTCTAACGCCATTAGATTTCTGTCTTTTCTTTGCTTAGGACTTAGAAAGAAGCTTGGGTTTGCTGGGAGACATATTTCTATAAATGGAGCAGTTGGATTATTTGGCTCCTAGCAGATATTAGAAAATGAGAAAAGTTACCCTTACCTGTGTGCAACTTTTCAGAAAATCCAAATACTGAAAATAAATTCAATTTACAACATGAAGTAACTGCTTGTCGGTCTGAAAGCCTTGTCAGAGAGGTTCTCTCTAGGCAAATTTAAATGACACATTTCCATTTTGCTGTCATTTTCCTGTTTTTTTTTTTCCCCCTATTTCTTGGTGTGCCTTTTTTTTTTTTTTTTCTTTTTTTTAAGTGAAACATCCCTGAGTGGATATGGTGCAGCATTTGCATCAAGCAGTGATTGTCATCTACGAAGCATGAAGTGACATGTACAGATCATGGGTCCTCTCTTTGAGGGCACACTTTATCATGAATGCCTTGTGAGAGTTGTTAGTCTGCTTGGGGAAGGGACAAAGGTGGTATGTGATCGTACCAAAATTTCAAAGTCCCTCAAGATGTTCAGAGGGCAGATTTTCAAGGTGTTTCTTCACCACGCAAAATATAATGTGCTTCTCTGTTAAGGGACAGATTTGGTAACTGTGGCCCGAAAAGGAAATCTCTTCTCTCCACTGAAGTGGGCTGAGTGGGTACTGGCTTCCACTGTTTTGTTCTGGTTCAGTGGCTAGCTGTTTCCTGTCCCCTGGCTTCAAAAGGTTCATGCCATCCCAATGAAATGCTTGCATTAGTGGAAATGACACAAATTCACATCCAGTGCTCCTGAGGCAAATGTGGGGAACAATCTTTTCCTACATCACCCATGGGAGAAGGGAGGAAAAATTTCTCAGCCACTTCATCAATTGAGCCAATTTAAATCCTCTAAGGTAAATTGGAGGAAACAAATGATTCCCTCTGCAACTGAGCAGGAATTACAGGCTGACAATGGAAAACACTAGGCCAACAGAACAATGAAAACAAAGTTTGACATAAGTTCAAAGCTCAAAGGGAAACACCAAGTAGACACATTAAGCATCGCCTATCACAAGCCAATCATAAAACATACATTGCATTTGGAAACGGCTTGGTTTAATTGAGTGCCTTCCATTACCCTGTTTTCCTAGCAATCAGTAAAGTAATCTTTCCATTAGAAGGAAATATGACTCTTGGAATTAATTCTTTATACAAAGAGCTAGCAGGAGTGACATTTACACCAAAAAGAACTGAATCCCTATAGCAGCATAATAAGCAGTCTACAGCTGTCTTCTTAGACACTGAAGGTAATTTGGTTCAATGTAGTTAAATTAATTGAATATAACAGTAGTTGAGAAAGAGATTCATTATTTTAAAGCCTTTTTGTTTTTCCCCATTGGTTTGGAATTCATCAATCATGAGGTGGGAAAAAACTGCTTTTTAAATTTTTTTTTAGGAGAAAAGACACAATTGTTTGATCATCAGCGAGGAGTTCTGTGGCACCATGGGGATGGCTTTCAACAATGTAACTTCAGGAGAGCAAAGGAGATAGAAAAAAATCAGCGCTTCCACGGATGGGACTTGACACAGTGGTTTTGTATGTGTGTATGTCTGCTGGTGTGAGTGACTGATAGGGCAGGTCTTCGTGAATTGGTGGCTGGGTTTCACTTAGAGGAAATCATAATTTTAATTGTCTTTATATACAAAGTTCTCCTCTAATTACCTTTAAGAAAAATCTGACTTTGGATCAGATAAGACCAAAAGCATAAGGCCTCAGAATAAGGTGAGCAAAATCCTTGGCGTTTACTCTTCTGATCATTGATTTGATTGGAGAGCAGGAGAACCTTTGCTAGGAAGTCTAAGTCTCAAATCCTCATCACACCTCTGGCATTGTAGACTTTTCAAAGTTGCTAAAAAACAATTCTGAGCTAGATGGGTGATACCATTTCCAACTGCGTAGGAAATGCTTTTGGTTTCAGGGTTTACTACTTCTGTAGAATAACACAGCCTTTTATTTTCCTAATCTGTCAAGTTTTGTCATAGTTTTCTAATACAGTATTTTGGAGTTGAAAAAAATTAGAGGCCCCAGACTTAAAAAGTTAAAATAAAGTCCTGCCTTTCCTTTTATCTATACTTTATCTAGCAAGCTTATTAAAGAGAATGAATAGAAAGAATTGTCTCTTTACTTGATATATTCTCTTTCTACCTTTTCTTTGTCTCTGACACCTGCCCCCCACCAAATGGTTAGAGAAAAAAATGTTTATATGAAATGGCATTGGGACTCTGGGCTCTAAATTATACTCTTACTCTAATTTAATTAGATAAAAATTGCTGGTGGTCATAATGTAGACTGTATTTCTCTTTGAAGACACAGTAAGCACACAAATCAAGTTTTTTCCCCCAAAACTTCTGAAATCCAAAGGAAAAAAATGCCTTGTTTATCCTGGTGAAAACAAGGAAATATCTGTTATTTGGTCAAAAGAGGTTTTGACTTCACAATATTTTCTGTGACTTAATTCTTTAAACAGGAAAATGGCCCCAAATATTTAATTTCTCCCCTCAGTATGTACCACCTTGACAAGGCTTTGATGTCATTGATAGAAACAGGATTTTTATAGAGATCATGCATTATATTTATATCCTTCATCGGCTCTTTTCTTAATTAGTGCCATCCTGTCATTGACTATAGATGAAATCTCCGACTGGGAAACAAAATCCTGATTGTCTAACATAAAGGTAACATAGAACACAGAAGGTAAATAATATACGAGAGCCTAACTGAACCTCCTTGTTAGTAGGTATGGTATTTGAAGCCACAGTGCACCTACATGTATAAGTAATAGTTGCATATAATATTCTCATATTATATACTTATTACATACAAGCATGGTGCTTTTAAGACAGCTACAAGTTTACACATGCATCAACTATCTAAAAACGTAGAAATAGGTCAGCCTATTAAGTGGAATTCTCTTAAATTATATTTGAACAATCAATAGGAAAAGTAATCATGTAAAGTACCGCTCTGTTCTTGTATATTTCTACAATAAAATTCTATAAACAGTTGTTTCCCAAAACATACCCGAATAAAATTAAAAAAAAAAAAAGGTAACACCCAGTGTCCTATATTCGTAATATTTATGGTCATTTCAAAAACAAACAAACAAATGAAAGAGCCCCACTCAGGTGCATATTTACATTCTTCAAACTGTAGCGGTGAAAAATAATTCTATTAAGTGCAGGACATTCCTAATGTTGCAGTAGTGACATATTTCTTAAGTCTTCATGAACACATTGCTATTGTCTTAATGGTGACGCATTCCAGGACTATGAGACAGTTCTCTCGTCGCCTTCATTTGCAGACGGTGGCACAGTCAGGATTAAAGAGCTCCTTGTATAACGGAGGAAAGAGTGTATTCACTATGTCTGGATGTGATTGCTTAAATACCTGCAGCTTCTCCCCGTGCAAGTTGCAGACTGCTGTAATGGTTGGTATCTTGGCTATTAACTGCAGAATGGAGAGACAGGGAAGGAGACAGAGGGGAAGCTCATTAGTGTTCTGCCTTCTGAGTCAGTGTCCTTCCTGGCCCCGCATGAAGGAACATGGCTTTGGGAAGAGATGTTCAGAAAGAAAGAAGGTTCATTTTTGCTTCTCCTTTAGGATAAAACAAAACAAAATGCAGCCCCCTAGCCCCGACCCTGTCCTCTAAAGGGAAAATGCAGAGAAAGAAAGCAAGCTGGACCAAATCTCCTGATCATTGTTCTTGAAGTATGTGTGGAGATAGTCTGATTTAATCGTGAGAAGAGAGCTGACAGAATGGGATCTGGTTCCAAAGCAGTTGAGGAGCTGTGTGTCTGTGTCTCAGTTTTCTCATTTGTAAAATGGGCTTACTAGTAGTAACTCCATGAGGTTGTTGTGTGGAGTGGCAGAAGAAAGTTAAAGTGTTAAGAACATTGAAGGAATGACACATAGTGATAGCTGATATTACTATTATCCATCATTTCCCACAGATTTTGTATAATGTGACTATTCGATTTTTAGTTTTGGAAGGTGACAATGTTAGGAAGGTGTAATTTAAACTGCATGAGGTATAATCCATAATTATTGGATTACTTTGCTGTCAAGCTTATTAGCTGGCTGTATCTCTCTAATCCTTTTCCACTGTAAAATGAAACATATTTAATTAAGAGAGAATTTGGAAGGTCACTGACACTTAGCTTCCTTAAGGTGGTGTTTTAAAAATTCATGCGAGAATATCTACTTATAGTTGCGAGGTTTTGATATGTATGTATCAAGTAGGATGGAATATTTTTAGTTCAAAGACACAGAAGACAGTGTTTTATAATGATTTGTAATGTCCAGAGTTTGATAAATGCCACTTACAGCTTAGAAGATGCACAATTCTAGCTTTTAACATATTTACGATTTAGGAACATTTAGAATTCACCACTTAGTATCAAAATTAGCTAAAAAATAAACACCATTGTTATAAAATTACTGTGAGAATAAACTATGTTTTCTGACAGAAGTTATTTGGATAAGCTTGCTAGTTCCTATAGCTGACAAAAGATACACTCGAAGTGATGATATTAAACGAATCCCATCTAATCTAACCAGTTAGGTTCACTGTGCTCACCACCCTCTTCAATAATAAGAATTCATTTCAGCCTTAGAAGTAAAAGAGGATATAGATAGTTAATTAGTGGCTTTTCAAAATCCAAAATTTTCACTCTTTCATTAACTTTCTTCATCACAAATAATGACTGTATAACCACACTATGAGCAATTTTAAAATGGCATCAGGATTAGAGCTGTTGACATACTCATTAAAGGGATTTAGAAGGCAGAAAGAAGTTTGAAGTGTGGACTTTCTGACCTATCCACTTTCACTGTTAATAAATTTTAAGGCCTAGAAATGAAAAGTGTGGAATCTGTCTACTGGATAGAGATGCTAAATGTTAGACTGAGAATGAAGACTTTCCAACATGAGTTACTTCAACTTAAGACAGCAGACACAGGACACAGTATTGTGCTTGCTTGTGTGGGAAGACAGACTTATCACAAAGTAAAAGACAGAATGAAAAACAATAACAAGTGCTGTGGAGAAACAGCTGGAGGAGTGGTAATGATAGGATGTTCTGACTTCTTCGGGTAGGCCTTCCCCGAGAAAGTGCCATTTAAGCGGAGCTCAGAAGGAAGAGTGAGAACCATCTGGCTGCTGGAGCAGGGCCACGTAATAGGCCCCAGGATGATATGCACAGATGTCATGGTAGAAGAACTGAGAGAAGTTCAAGGTCACTGGGGCAGAGGGTGAGTGTGTTCCAGGATAAAGCTGGAGAGGTGTGCATGGCCGGATTATGCAAGGTCTCATGGTGGATGATAAGCTTTTTATTGGGATTTTTAACAAAAAAGAAAGATAATCAAAATTCCATTCTTGAAGATTCATTAGGGTTCAGGATAGCAAATTGTGTCTTTGATCTATTTTCATAGGTAAAGAATGTACAAGTGTCCTTTTAACTAGTGTCCCTTGGGAAATTATTCCAGTCCTTTTAACCAGTTGGTTCACACAGCAGAAGACCACAATAATTTCAGAAGACTTCTTGCACATTACAATTCTCCCTGAAATAGTTAATGAATGCAGAAAGGCTTTGAAAGCTTCCTAAAATCATCTGCAGTTGAACTGATGATGTGTAGAACTCCTGAAACTTCCAGATGCAACTCTGTAATGACTGTCAACCTTTAGTGTACATCATAATCTTTGCAATGATTTCTACAAATGCCAATGCAAGTTACTGGGATTTACTCCGAGGGATCTATTTCAGTAAATGTGGGTGGAGCTCAGACGTCATGTGAAGCACACAAATGTATGTGTGGGTCCATGGAATGGACTTGGAGAGACACTGCTTCAGAGGTTCAAATCCTATACATTTACAACTCTTTTTCAAAACTGAAAAATAAACTCTTTATTGTATTTGAAATAATCCTAGAGCTAAGTGTAAAGTTATCGCCTTTCAGGAGGCAGTCCATAAATTTATTATACCTAGAGAGGAAGGTTCCATTTGCTTAGTTTTATTAGTTTGGTGAGGAATAAATAACGAAATTCCTGAGTTGCCTAAGATACACAAATACTACAGAGAGAGGATGAGCCTAGTGATCAAAAATATGGACTCTGAAGCTGGACTTCCTGGATTTGAATCCAGTGTGATCCTGGAAAAGTCATTTAACTTCTCAGCTTCTGTGTCTGCCGGAGGGCAGTTATAACAGACCTAACCTCAGAGGATTGCTGTGAGGGTTAGATGGGTCAACACAAAGTGTCTGTACCAATTCTTGACAGATGGTGGCCATTTGTAGGTTAGCTATCATCTTCCATTCCCAAATAATTCTTCCTTTAAGGAGCAAAAATAGTCAAGGCCATGACTAATCAGCCACATAGCATGGAGGGCAGGAACCCAGCTTAGCTCTTAACTAAGCACCAGAAATGGAGTCTTTGTAGATCATGTTCAGATGCATGGCAAAGCAGCATTTACTCTTATTGAAATTGAGAAAGCCACATCGTCTTGATTTTCATTTTCCTGTAATAATCAAAGTCAATTGCTTACTTAATAAATTGTGATTCATAAAACAGGAATCCTAGGTATTATCATTCTGAAAGCGTTTTCTGCTCCTCGTAGAGAAGGTGCAGTGTGGGAAAGTAGACCCTCTGCAGTTGCTCATCTGCATTGGCATATTTAATGATATGTTTGATTTTGGAGAGTGAATACGAATTTTTGCTTCTTGGGTGCCAAAAACTGGGGTTTCAGAAACACCTGATTCAGGACCTAGTTCTTCCCTCTTTTGTGAGATTTGGACTCCGTCCCTATTGCTCATCTGTAGAATGGGCTGAAGGGTGAGCAGTACTTTTTGTTAAAGAGCACGGAGAAAGAGTTTCCCTAACCTCTGTGCTGTCAGATGAGGCTGATTTAAAGGCTCTGATCAGCTGTGGAAACAGAAGTGCTGACAGGGGGGTCCATCGCTCTGGAGGCACCAGGGGTCGGGAGGCCACGTGGAGACAGCAATACTTGTCAGAGCTTGGAAGAGCCGGGTGGAGTAAGCAGCAGGCAGTCACTTATTGCTCATTAATATTATGTACTGCAGCTGGAGGACCCCCGTTTCAAAGGGAGCTCAGAGCAGCCTCAGCAGCAGTTAATGGCTCTACAACTTTTTAAACAGCTGGGGAGGTGATCCGGAAGCACTTGGAGATGGAGGGGGTAGTCAATTTCAAATCATCATGAAATGTCTTCATGTTTAAATAATCCCCGTGGCAGGAGTAGACAGCATTTATAAAAAGGCACTTTCACACCCATCTCTTTCTTATGACAAGCTTTCTTATAATAAGGAAGCTTTAGCTTATATCTACAGGGGCCTACAAGAAGGAAAAGCAGCTGTTTGAGAAGAGATAATAATCCTACGATGCTTTCCAGAGGATGGTTTTATGAGAAAAATCCACAATTCTATAACTGGTATTTTTGATGTCAGAAAAACAGAACATGTGGAGGGTAAAGCTAGTGATCTTGATCTTCAGGTTTCCAGGCCATCAAGATGCCCTCCAGCCTGAAACAGGAAGCCCACAATAGTTTGATCAAAGTGGAAGAAGCTTAGGCAACAGGGTACATCAAGTGAGGTTAAATACATCCAGTTCACTTGTCCATTCCCTTTTCTTTTGGTGGATTGTGTTTAGCTAAACTTAGGCATTTGTATTCAAATTACAGTATCGAATTTGAGACATCTGCTCAGGTTATCAGTCCTTGATGCCCCATCCAGCTGGGTTGCACCTTCTTTCTGCTGGAGCCCTAAAGTGCATGAGAACACCTGGGGTTTGAATTGGACTGACAGCAATTTACTTTATCAATGTAACAGAAATTACGAATAACCTAAGATAGTAAGAGCTTGATGTATTTCACCATGCGCATCAGGGAAGTAGAGGAAACTGGGAATGGGAGAGAGAAGAATGATGTAATACCTACAGAGCGAAACACATGAGATGGAGAATTCTGAAGGCTTCTCAATTCTTCCAATGCCTTCCTGAATGTTGGCCGAATTTTTGACTTGAGGTCCATGAGCTACCTCTCCATTAGTTTATTGTTTTCTTTTTGCTGAAGCTAGTGCCAACTGGTTCTTGTACTTATCACCAAGGTCCCAAATTTATACATTAACTCGCAACTTGATAAGCAAGGAGTAACATCAAAACCTCTCTTCTTGTTTATAGGACATTAGTCCAATGGACAACCTCAAATTTCTGGGTGTTGGACCTAGAGAGTCTACCAGTAAACTGTAAACAGCTAGAATTGATGGAAATAATCTGGGTCTTTCCCAGGACTTCCTCTGGGAAACTACTCACAGGCCAAAATCATGCATTATTCCCCGTTTTCTCTTTTGTATCTGGCACATAGTAAAGACTCATAATAAATGTAGGTTGAAGTGAAAAACTGTTCCAGGAGAAAGTTACGCTTTTCAAGTAAGAATTTGACATTTAAAAACTTGGGGCATCCATTGAACTGTTTTCTATAATCTTGCTTATTTGTACTTTATGTTAAAGTGTGTAGATCTATATGAGAATTGTGAGTGGGATTTCTGGGATGCCTGGTTTTACCTGGGCAGTGGTTACATGGGATGGGTATGTTGATTTTATGATAATTCATTGAGTTATGCACTTATGACTTAAGAACTTTACAGCATAAAGTGTTAAACAGATTCCTAATTAAATAGAAAAAGGCTCAGGCCACAAGACCATTTCATCTGCAGAGGGGCCCCCAAGTGCCGATGAGACAGACTGTGCTGTCTCAGGATTAAATTGAACCTGAATTCCTTGTACCACATACTAGCGATTCTAATAGAAACTTGGTGTCTTGCAAGAAAAATAGTAGGCTTCAGAAATAAATTTTCCATTGTAATCACGGTACAGTCTGTTTGGATCTCATTGAGAAAGCCATGAGAATCAATGTAAATGACCCTTTGCAGTTTTCATTGATCTTTCAGTGTTTGCGCCATTTCTCTTATCTCGAATCAACATAGTTGTTTTTTGGTTCTTTTTTTCTAAATCTTTAGGATAATAGAATACTAATGTGAGAATGACTAGGAATGATTTCTTTCAGATAAAATTTCAATGATGAACTTGTAAAGAAGGGTCCCTCCATCTTTTAAGCTTTTATTTAGTAACTTGGCAGTGTTGTCACATAGAGTGATGCTTCCCTTTTCAAGGTCGATGAACAGTTATTGTTGTTCTCATAACAGTT
Source organism: Solenodon paradoxus (assembly GCA_004363575.1). Lineage (NCBI taxonomy): Eukaryota > Metazoa > Chordata > Mammalia > Eulipotyphla > Solenodontidae > Solenodon > Solenodon paradoxus. The sequence continues at coordinate 255,226 of RJWH01000577.1, forward strand.
AAGAATTAAGAAGTAAGTGAATTGCTTGGCATGTACCTCTCTCAGCTCCACCTATCACAATTCTCCTTTGGAAGCCTGGACACTTCCAGATGCCTGAGCTAGAAGGGACTTATCTTTCTAAATCTTCAAACACTTAGAGGCAGTTGCACTTAAAGTTCAGGCCCTGGACTGGTGTAATTGGGTTCAAGTTGTGGCTCTCCCTCTGGCAAGTTGGTTGCCTCTGGGCAAGACACATACACATTTGAAAGTTCAAGTTTGTTCTTTGTAAATTAAGATAATGAGAGTGTAGTTTTGAGAACTGAATGTCAGGGTTTTTTTGTTTTTTTGTTTGTTTGTTTTCAGAATCTGTAAGCAGTGTCTGGCACACGGAGAATGCTCAGTCACTCACAACTATCACCATTCTGTTTGTCATATGATTCTGATCATGCATCACTTTTCATTCTAGCCATTGAGGTACAAAGTTTCTTCCTCCATGTGATGTGAAATTAATAGCTAATATATGTTTATATACCTTGCATATTTTGCCTACAGCAAATATTTGTTGGGTGAATAAAAACGAAGAATCTTAGAAATACTTCCTACCTACCTTATTTCCATGTGTTTTTTTTGAAGCAAGAAAGCCATGGCTATGAGGTCATATTAAGATAGTACCTTGTATACTTCAGACTCTAGGGAGTGTCTCACCTGAGATAATGTTCAGGTCTCTCACCTAGATACAAGGTTTTTGTTCAGAGAGGATGATGGAAATGACAGGTCTGCCTTACAGAGATAGGAGAGGTGACTCTTCCTCTTGTCTGAATTTCACAGTCTAGATCAGAAATATAAGACTATAAATGGAACTTAAAGATTTTTAGTAGTCATCTTAGGAAAAGTTAAATAAAATACATGAAATTAATTTTATAATAAACAACTCAAAATTCGTAAAATATTGTCTTTTTGACATGCAATCATAAATATGATGAAGAGACATTTGACACTTCTTTTTTCATACTGAGTCTTTGAAATCTCGCTGTCGGCCTACATGGCTTGTGCATATTTGATGTTCCAGGTAGTGCTGACATAGCAGAGTAGGCCAGGAATCAGGAAATGAAGGGCAGGCCTCCTCTCCACATCTTCCTGGGGCCTACTGGAATGTTTTAGGTGTGTGCAGGGGAAAGCTAGACCTTTTAATCCTGATGACTTGGATTCAAGTTGATTATGTCATAGACTGTATGTCTACCATCTTTTTGAAGGGCCCTGTCTCTTCTTGGTGGTGCTGTGTGCTTGAAAAGAAAAGTCTATGGTTTATCATGGTGCTCTGCTGTGAAAGGGAGACAACGTCTTCTCAAAGGACCACTTGGCAATGGCCGTGAATCAGTAGAAAGATCAGAAATGGAGATGAACCTCAAAGGAACAGTTTGTCATCAACATGGACCTGAAATTCTTCTCAGTCAGGTCATTTTCTCCCAGGTCTAACCCTAAGCTCCCCATTGCATTTTCATTAACATGAGACAATCTTAGGCTAATATCTGTGGATGAAAAGATGTAGTGGAAAGTCACCAGAGATGACAAAGTCTGAGAAAGATTACTGGTGTGCAAAACTGGTTAAGAGAGAGCCCAACAGAGGACAACTAATAATTTTCTGGCCAGTCAGGAATAGGAGGAAAAAGGCGTGTGAGAGATTCCTATCTTCAGCAAAATAACTAGACTCCTAAAATTCTGGAAGAATTAGAAGGGTTTTGTCAACATAGATCTAAAAGCAGCCAGTTGAGTGACATGGCACAGTTTCTGGAAAGGTAGCATTGAGAAGACCTGGTGAGGCACTAGTGTTGAACACCATTTTGAGAAGCTAATTGAAGGCATGGTAGTCATATGAGTGTTCTAGTTGTGGAAATATTTAAAAACAACACTCTTTTACATTCTGCAAATGATGAGGTAAGTGGGCTTTGTGGTCCAAGTCACACCAGGGCTTCCCATTGGATATATGTGCTACTATACATAAGGGTTTACTGCTTTCAAATTTCTCAATACAATTTTTGGCAAGAACACCTCCAAGAGTGTTGCATATATTTGCAGGCATGTTGGGAAAAAGAAACGTGCTGCCTGCCACTATTTCATGACTCAAATTACCCAAGGGACGTAGCAGGTAGGGCTGGACAGGCGAGGGTAAACAAGGCTCCAGCTATGGCCCTGCCTCAGAGGCTGCACTTAGGAAAGTCCTGGGAATGTGCACCTGCGGGCAGGATGGAGGCTACACATACAAGTCCAAGCTTTGCCCTTGACCATGAAGTCACTGCCGAAACCTGGCTGTAGGTGGAATGGCCCTTTTTTCTCCTTCACCCTTTGCTCCTCTGGGTGAGCAAATTTTGTGATTGGTAATAAAGAGAACAGAATCTCCACCAGTCTTTGCAGTTCATATATTCACTGCTTAGTGTACCCTGGTGGAGAAGTGGTTGGTTCAGTGCTCTCTGAAGGAGCCCAAGGTCACATACCGCTGGACTGGAGTCCTGGTGTGGGTTGGGGGAACAGCCAGTGTGCAAAACTTAAAAAAAAAAAAAGGAAAAAAAGACTTCTTTCTCCTCTTTCGTCCTGCCTGCCTTTACTCTTGCCTGTATCTTTCCCTAAAAAAAAAAGTCCACTGCTTCATCTCCACGCTTGCCCCTTACCCACAGTGGTCTTGCTGTGCTCAACTGAGCAGAGTAAGAGCCATCTTTACAGAGGTCCTCACCCCAAAGAAAACATCTCAGAGTGAGTCTGATGGACATGCTGACTTCTGGATGAAGCCATTATAAACAATGTACAGTTTTCAGCTTTGAGGCGAGAATATCATCCTAAACTATATTAACCCAGTGCACAGAGTGCTGGCTTGAATCCGTGAGACTTGGGCAACGAGCTCTGTTTCTTCACTTATTGTGTTGCAGTAGTAGAAGATATAAGGAATCTTTAAAATCATTGCACTGGGTTGAAGAAGATGTCATGAGGACCCTTTGTTTTTCTGTCTTGAAATCAGAGTATTATACCGAAGGCATCTTAGCGACCATCCAGTTCAACCTACTCATTTCCCAGACAGGAAAACTGAACCTAGAGAACAGATGGGCTTCTTCCCCAGTCAGATGGGGCTTAAAAATATATATGTGTAATATGATATACATATGTGTATATATATATATATATATATATACCCCCCAAAAAAAGTTTTAGTGAAAATGACCAGTGTTATCTCATTTCTCATTTCCTGCCTTCTCAAATCCAGGGTCCAGCCAAATCTATTATTCATCACCTGACTATTCCTTGTACTTATCTCCATATCATTGCCCTGATCACTTGGAATCCTGTATTCAGCTTTCCCAGCTCCTCAACTTCCATCTGATGAAATATGTTTAATCCATCAGTAATTGGCCCCAACATATCCTGTCTTAGATAAGAACTACCTTGAAGGAACAAAATTTCTCTGTCCAAAGCAACTGTAATAGTACTTACATACTACCTACCCTGAATCATGCAGCTTCCTTATGTGATCTCATTTAGGACTAAAATAATCATCTACTATCGATATTATCTTTAGTTACACTTTGCAAATGAGGAAACTGAGGTACAAAGGTAAATCATTTTTCCCGGGTCACTCAGTTAGCGAGTGGTTCTGAGGGTTTGTTATAAATAAGCTGTCATTATGCTGATGAGGAGAGAAACTTGAATTCTTTCACAGGGTTTCCCCCAGAAAAATAAACTAATAAACTGGTTAATATATAAGGTTGAAACCTTCTAATGAATAGATTCAGAATTGTTGACTTTTCAAACTTTCCTCAGGTCCAAGTTTGATCGAAATCATAAGGCACAGCTACTTAAACTTTAATTTCAGGAATTGGGTATGTAGTAAGTGGGTGGGAGACTGTTCTTTCAGGATAAAGCTAGTGACTGTCTGAGCCCTGAACCTCTCACCTGACATCTGCTGCCCCTGCTTAGAGTCAAACTTGCTGGTATAAATAGTCTTTGCACATTACACAGACGGCAGATCAAGCTCCCTACCAGAGATTTAACCCGAGCCCCTGGATTTGAATACCACAGTTGGGCAGCGATGCAACTAGAGATACATTATTTTTCAAAATGGAGTTATTATAATATTTGCCAGATTCCCCAAGGGGTGTCTAAATAACAGATGTTCATAATGGTTGTCACTGTTTTAGAGGTACTATGGTGTCAGAAGGATTCTGTGATTATGAAGGCAGGAGGAGCATTTCTGAAAAGATGAGAAACTGTTGTAGGACTGAAATAAAAGTATTCCTTATGGGAATTGTGGGCCTGTTAAGAAGATAATTTGCATACATTGATGGTGCCCTGTCCTTAAAATGTTATGATAGGCAGGAGACTTACAGTGTTTCTCCACCCTCCAGTACTTGAGAATGTATGAATCTGAGGCTTAGACAATTGAGGTGACATCCAAAGTCACATAGCTCAGCACTGGGGTAAAGAAAAATCCTTCTCATTCTATTTTTCTGTCCCTCCACATTCGTTCAAATAACATTCTATTAAAGTGATGCTGGTCCAGGGAAGTGTCCATACAAAAACTCAATATCCACACATGATCTGTGGAAGCAATGCTTTGGCATCTGGCTCCAATTTATTTTCTGCAAAAAATAATTCTCTTCCAATGCTTTCTCTGGTTCTCAAATTTGCAACATTGTCTCTTGGAGAACAGAATTGAATTGCATACTGTTTTCTCTAAAGATGGAGAAAGGAGAGTCAGGTTCACCAAGGGTCAGTGTTTTAATTTTTTATTGCTATTAAAATATATTTCATTTTTCAATTTCTCTGACTCCTTTCAATCTCACATACTTCAGATTGCCACCTCCAGGACACCAGGAGATAGAAAATGGTAAACATGAGAATTTACTCTCCTGGGGGAGTAATAAGTAACAGTTTCACAGTGTGATTAAAATTTGCAGTGTATATTTCCTTTGAACCTCAAAAAATATCTGTGCAGGAACAAGAAATTATAGCCCTTATCTTACAGTTGATGAGACAGGACCCTCTGACACACAGATGATGTGTCCTGTGCAAAATGGCAGCAACCTGTATAACTCTGTATTTTATCAAGAACTTCATTTTTGGATGATGAACATGGAGACCAGGGTCTCTGAGAAATCCCAAATGTAGGAAACCCTCCCAATCTGAGTTAAACAACTGTCATTAATGCAGAATTGCTACAGAGCAAGTATAGGGACAGATGCCTATAGTCATATTGTCACTTTTCTGCCCAGTACATTTGACAGCATGTAGAAGTTTTCCCCTTGACTGGGAGAAATTTGAGGTGCAGAGAGCAGGTGATTTGTCCTTGACCACAGAATAAGTGCAAAGTTACACCAAAGAGAACTATCGCTCCACAGTGTGGAAATGTTCTTCCTAGGGAAGTGTTAATTTTAACAAAATGTTACCATAATGAAGCAGAATATTTAACTCATAGAGGTTTTTTATAGCAGTGTTCTGTATGTGCAAAGTAAAATCTGATAGTATCTCCAAATAGAGTCTTCCTCCTTTTTTTTTTTAATATAGAATTTCAAGAGCAAAGTGGGAAGGTTTTAACGACAAAAATACAAAGAGTCGGATTCCTATCATCTTTAACCAAGAATAAGTTCCATTTCCAGTTTCTTACCCTCAAAAGTCTCAGTGCTTTAAGAAATCAAAGACACTTTATCATTTAAAATAAATCTGACTCTCTAAAAATTTCCAAATCTTAAGAAATTGAAGATACTTTGAGATCTAATGTAATGTTGAATATTAATCATTAGAAAATGACCTCTTTCTTTATATGATTATTTTACTTCGGTAAACAGCTTTGTTCAGTACTTTTCTGAAAGACCATTATTTTTAATTATATGGAATCATGAAATTGATGGCATGTTGAATGCATTCTGTCCCTGGGATACTTTGTCATTTTGAAGGAACACTAGAGTAAATCTTGCATGAAGAGATTAGAGAGAGGTAAAGAAAAAGTTTTAAGTAATCATTGTAATCTTCTACTCCGGACAGGTCTGTCATTTACAACATACCTGAGAGGACATCAAGCAGCATCTACTGGAATATGACCAATGACATTCCTTTGCACAGTGGTCCAGCCCTCTGTTCAGCAGGTCTCATCATTTTATAGTTCTTTCTCATTTTGAATTAAAACCTACCTGCTCTGAATTGCCACCTAGTACTGACTGCTGAAGTGGTAGTCTCCTCTTTTCTCATGTATGAATTCTGGACTTTCCTTGCTCAAACTTTTGTTCTTTAGATGAAATACCCTCCATTCCTGTGATTTGTCTTCTGACTCCTAGGGTTCAGGTCCGTCAGTACCATCCTTCCTTAAGAAAGCCATTCTCTCAATCTGTCAAAATTTGCTAGTCTCCTTTTAAAAGGGGCACCTCAAAATGCATGCACCTTTGGTAACTTTCAGAAATTGCTGCTGCTGGAAAGTGTTATAACCAGTTCTTTTTCACCCACTACACTCTTTTTGTGTTAATGGGTCTCTGATCTGAGGACCTACCTTTGCCAAGGTCTCATCATCCAGGTGATTCTTCTGAATCACATGTTGAAGTGCAAAATAAATTTTTTCCTGAAGCTTCTGGACCTTCCTTGGTTCTATCAGCCAGGCTCGATCTTTCAAAGAAAAGAATTAGGTGAGAAGTGGAGGGAATATAAACTTTTCTTTATGTCACCTATGTAAGTGCTGAATTTCAGACCCATTTTAAATTAGTTCTAAATTGTTTCTGAAAATACATGTTCACTTAAAACAAATATTTTATAAGAAATACCATGAGGATAGCAAAGCGCAATACAGTGACATAAGAAATGAGATGGTGGTAAGAACACAATGGTTCAAATAAATTACTTTATGCTACTTATGATCTGTGACTATTTAATCTTACATTCTTATACTAAGCTTTTCTTTCAAAGTAGAAGTTAATGGTTTGTGAAGAAAGTGAATTCTAGAAGGGAAGACAGTAGTGGCACAGGTGTATTTTTGATATTCAGGGTCCCCCTTCCCTTTTATAAAGCTAAATTATAATTTAAATATTACAAACAGTAATCAGTCTCAAAAATTTAACCAAGTCCTCTTTTTCTACGCTGAATTTTTGTATAATGGTTAAGATAATCCCTTCTTTCTTTTCTCCTTTCCTTCTTTTCTTTTCTCTTCCTCCCTCCCTCTGTTCATTCCCTCCTTCCTTCCCGCCTTCCTTCCTTCCTAGAAGCTTTATACACCATGGTGACAAAATTCAGCCCAGCATCAATGCCTGAGGTTGGAACTTCAATGAAGAGACACCTAGGTCTCCAACTGCTGAACAAATACTCATGGAAAAGAACTTGGACATGATCCTTCCTAACACAGTTCAGGTCAGGTGAGAAACTCGAGTCTGTAATCCTAGACAAGGCAAGGACAAGGCTAGCCAACAGTAAAGCAAACCCTTATGTAAGGGAGCACAAAAGTCTTTAGTGACAATTGTCAATCAGAATAAATTAAGTTTCCCTCCCCTCTCCCTTCCCTAAACTGTGGAAATGAATAGACAAGTGGCTTTTATTTTAAGAACCTGGGGGGAAGGGTGGGGTCTGGCATGAGATGGCGCCTACAGAGGCTGGAAATGTCTTCCCTCTCTTTTTGAATATGCCATCAGGCCAGAATGGCAAACCAAACATTTGGAGTTGCTGAAGCTTCTGAGTGTAGGTCTGCTACCAGGACTGAAGAATCCCCACTAGGCAGAATAAACCAAATGTCAGAGTTGGATGGTCACATAATTTTCTTTCTAGAAAACGACCAAATAGTTCAGCTGATTTCTAATTCATAAGGAGTAGGCTTGTCTTCCTTCTGGGGCAGTTATTTTCATGGGTTTTGTGGCTTTGACATATGTCTTCAACTTTGCTGCTAAGAAAATACAGACTTGCCACAAACACACCTAAAAGGACAGTGAGTTTTGTAATACTTCCTTAAGGAAGAAGGAACCAGAATTAAACCATTATTGACCCACAGGCTAACAGCTAGTCTTTTACTGAGCTATTCTCTATGAGAACAATCCATGAAATTAAAAAATTTCGGGAGGAAATTTATTTCAAATATGATTGCAACCAGACTTCTTTTTTTTCTTATCACTTTTTCATTTATCTCTGTACTTCCATGTTGGGGAAATTTCTCTAGGTTGTTTTTTTTTTTTAAAGCCTAGACAGAGTCACAAATGAAACTGTTAGTAATAACACTCCAAGTGATAACTAATTTCCATTTTTTTGAAAAGGAAGTTAAAAAACCTAAGCAAATGGAAAAAAAATCTTCATAAGATTTAAAAATAAATAAATAAAACTTAACAGATGAGAGTGTCAAGGCTGATATTACTGGCAGATAGAACTAGAAGGAGATGTCAAAGTCTACCACTACAGGTAAGAATCATTTCTTCCAACCTCACTGAAAAAAACGTTCAGGTACAAGAAGAAAGATCTAGTCTCAAGAGATAAATGCTTTCTAGAAGGTATTAGTCTCTTCACTGTAAAATACCTCAAGAATGCATCTTTCTTTACACAGAGATCTGTCAACAATCCTACTATCCCTTGACCCAAAATCTAACCAGACATACAAGCTAAGTGAGTTACTCTGAAGCCTCATTCTTATTGTAGAAGCTAGGTATTTATTAAGGTTCTATACATTTCATATATATATATTTTTTTTTTAAGAATTTCAATTGTTATAATTCCTTTTGACTATAAAGGTTACCCTTTAACTTCTTTGAAGTTTTTTCTTTGAAGTATTTTGTTGCATTTTAGAGATAGGCAGGGTCTTTATTATTGTGAATTCCAACCCTTTTATTTTATAGATGAGGAAACCAAGATTGCTCTGTCAAATATTAAAGGTCATACAGACGAATGGTGAGAGCCTGTACTAAAAAGTCTATGATCACATCAGAGATTCTGCCTTTTCCAGCCTCTACAAAGAGGCGTTTTTCCCTCTGCTGTCCTCAGCTCATTTTAAAGTTCCTAATCGAGAGAGAGAGAGAGAGAGAGAGAGAGAGAGAGAGAGAGAGAGAGAGAGAGAGAGAGAGAGAGGTGAGCACAGTGACATTAATTTGGATGTAAAAGCCAACGAAAGAGGAGGAAGTTGATGTTTTACTTATTTTCATCCCTATGCTATTGGATCTTTCATTCAGGTATATTTCTACTAATCATCACCTTAATGGACTTTCTTCACCTATGTCTTATAGTCTAAAATCTAAACAGGACTAAGCTATAATTCTTAGTTATAGACAGGCTGCTATCTGTCTTCATTTATTTACTAAGGAATAATTTTGCCTGTCTGAATCTAGAGTGACCCTTACCACATACTCTAGTAATCTTACTTATGGGACAAAATAGGTGATTTAAATTAACTGGAGGCTACTTTACTTTAAATTGTCCAAAAATATCAAAAGCCTTCTAAAGAAAAAATGGTTCTTGTAAACTTTCTCCTGAACACCTTGGCTTAAATAGGTACAATCCATGTACTGATAGTAATATTAAAACAGATTTTTTAAAAAAGATAAAGACCTCCCTACCTGGAGATATCAGAACAGCAGATGAGAACAAAGCAATCTCCTCTTCAGTCAGTTGCAAGGAACACAAATTCTTTGCAAAGTCAAATGCTTCATTCACCAGGTCATCTGAACCTATCAAAGAAGAAAGCAAATGAAATGAAAATCCTTGGAACAGAATGGAATAATCACGAAGTTATTTAAGAATTTGCACACTGGAAAAAATATTTTCAACTTCTTAACCATAAGAAGTGACTTAGTAGCAACTGTAGAATGAGGAAATTGGAAAACATCTTGACCAGATAACGAAAGTCAACATTGCCCAAAGAAGGGCAGATGGAAATCATGTGTGTTCATTGGAATAATAACTCAAATCTAATATTACAAGTTTGAAATTATGTCCAACTAAATTTTTTTTAAGCAAGTGACTTGGGAATCCTTATATAGTCTAGTATTCATAGCAAATCTATAACATTATGTTTAAGTGGCTGAGGGCTGTCAGTCTTAGTGGAACTTTAATTTGACAATGCAGTGTGTCCAGGATATTAAAAACTTCTCACAGAACAGAGATGCAGTATCTTTTGGTTTGATAACTTCCCTGGAAATGTGATTGAGGAGCAAGTGCTTATTTATTTTTAGTTTCTGATGAATGACTTGCAGGTTTGTCACTTAGCTATTGTGAATTTTGGCAAAATAGTGTTTCATCCCCATACTGATCCCTAGTAAATGTTTATTTTATGAAGGTGGAAATATACCCAAGTTGCTTGCCAAGGCTTTTCCTCCTTTCTTGAAAACCTAGCCTCAGAGATGACGTGGAAGTATATCAACTGTAGAAGGGAAACATTGCCAGCCCTGATGGACTTGCTGTGGGCTACTGTATCAACTAACAGCACAAAAGGTGAAAGGGTAGTGACCTTCTTTGATGTCCCCGGGGCAGGATATGGAACAAATGGCACTATCAATCGTTAAAACCTTTCCTGGCATCAGACCATCTTTGCTAACGTTATTATTCACATCACACACTGATGACCGGATGTGAAACATATACCACCCTTCCAAATAGAGACAGATTGTCCCTGCTCTCCCGTAAGAATGGTAGCGGGACCCTTTTGGACAGGTTGATACCATTCTATCTGTGTTCTCAGGACTTCATAAATTAATAGGGAGAAGGTCACTGTTCTAAGTGAGAAAGAAGTGAAGTTCCTTTTTAAAATTAAATATCCTTTCTTAATTCTTTTTTTTTTCTTTTTTGTATTTGTTGTTCTTGACTTTCAAAAATTTAATTAAGTTTTTTGTTCCCCCCTTCCCTTGGACCCAGGTCTTGAACTTGGGTCCTTGGGTTTTATATTGCCTGTACCTTAGCCGCTTAGCTGCAGAGGTACACTTACATTAAATACATTTAATGAATGTTTAGAAATTTACATAAGAAACTTAGGAGTTCACCCCTTGAACCACCAGTGATCTACATAATATATTTTGTGAAGCAGTAAACGAGAAGTTAAAAGAAAAGTGGACCCTACGAAGAGCAATGCATAATGTGTCCGAGTTGTTTTAGAATCAGTGTTTATTAATTTCCGAATGAGCGCTGGTGTCTCCACAGGGTTCATCGTTCTCTCATTCCTTTCACATGTGGGTACACACTGTAAGATGTGGGAAGCTACATCAGACATTGGAGGCTCACCTAATCCAAGCCTTTTGAAATAATAAGTCACATTAAAGAATTAAATTTCGTTTACGAATTTCCATGTGAGTGAAGAAACTGATAGTAGTTAATAAAATTGTGTCACCATCAAAGGTATGCTTACCTAAGGCTTTGAACATCTGCATTCCTCCATATTTTCCTTCAAACAGAACAGTGTTGTTTAATGGGTTGAAGGCACGGCACATTCTCACTAAAACCACTTCCAAGCAACCTATGAGTAGAAAATTTTCAAAAGATATACATACACACACACACACACATATATATATATATATATGTATGTGTATAGACATATATACACACACATACTATGTATAGGTCAAGAAACTTTCAAAAACTTTAAAATACACATAGACACACACATATAAAACCCCTGAAGATACCGTCCCAAGTAAAAACAAGAATCTATTAGAAATGCAGCTCTTTTAATGCTTATGTGAAAAATAAGCTATAAAATATACTTTAAAGTTCACTAAATAGAACTATTAGCAAAAACATTATTAAAAGGTATATATTTATTTGTCCTTTCAACTAATATTAAAGTAGTTTCAACTCTTGAATTCATGTTGATAAATTGAGCAGAAAGGAGTTTTCTGACATGCAAGTACTGTCTATTACCTTTTTATTTTTGAAAGGAAAGGTGAAGGCAGAATGAAGGCAAGCAGACAAGCATCAAGAAGAGAGAGGAAGAAGAAATTTTTTTTATTTAGCTGTTCATCCTAATTTTTTCCCCTGGGGAATCTGAGCGAACCCAGGTTCTTGGTATGTATGTTGACTGTGCTTGGCTGGAGGTAGTGGGCCTACCACTGCTCCACCAGAGCATGCCTTGTCTGTTAACTTTTGTAGAAATTTTCCTATTTGGAAAACTTGCTCTTGGCTTCATTTTTTAACACAGTCCATATATATTTCAGCATATGGTGAATTTAATAGGGATGCCATTGTGTTTCTTGGGGGCATCATTTATGTCTGATATTCTTTTGAAATGATTTTTCTTGGTCAAATAAATATGGCAAAATGCAGAATCCTATCTCACTGAAGAGAATTACATTCAATATTCACAAATCAAGCACTTGAAGACATCCTCACCTGAAAGAGCTGTTTCCATGTGATGGATGTAATATTTCTCTGAGGATGCTGTTAGCCCTTTCAGGGCAGGAAACTCGTTTTAGGTAGTTGTGCTTATTTTATTCACTGTTATACCTCCAGGACCTACAAAAGCCCCTGGTACATAGTAGGTGCTTACTAAATACTTATTGAATAAATTAACTTACTACTTCTGTTTTTCCCTCTGGCATTTATTGACATCCTGAGGAACTAACTACTGTTGTATGGGTCCTCCAAATTTTTGAGAAATGAAGTTTTGGTTTATAGAGTGCTGAATGGTGACAACCAGACTCGAAAGTCACAATTTACATGTGGGGTTTTATATTTGTATCTGTGTTTTATTTCCTTTGTTTCTCCAATTTCTCTTCATTTTCTCTCCCGTGTCACCTAGTATATGGACTTACACATAGGAGGTGATTTTATCAGTTGAAGCAAGGCTTTTTTGACAAAAACAATAATAGTTAACATCTTTTGAGTACTCTGGAAGGCACTTTCCTTGGCATCTTATATTCATTATTTTTTCCCTTGCATTTTCATTTCAGGTGCATTTTTATTAATCTTTTAATGGATGACTTACATGAGGTTTAAAGAGGTATAATACCCTACCTTTTATAATAGTCAACACTTACAACAGGCAGGGATTTTAAAGATTATATGAAACAGTGATTCCCAAATGTCTCATGGATTGGTCATATGTGAGACTTAGAAATTCAATTAACTGGGATTCCCTTTAGGAGATTCAGATTTCATGGGCCTCAGATGATGCCTCTGACTCAGAGTGGTCAATAAATTCTTCTGATACTAAAGATGAAATTCCAAGCTTGGAATTCATTATTTCCAATCCATCTCTTTATTCTACAGATTAGGAAACTACCATCTAGGGAGGTCAGCTCAAGGTCACTTAAGCATGGCAGATTCTCTTTTTTCATAGATACGCACAAAAATACCTTCGAGCCCATATTTTTCTAGAATCTTACCATTTCTCCATCAAGATGTATAATCCATGTCTTCTGTCTCTGGATCTAAGTGGGCCCTCATGACAGCCTTGACTAATACAGTGTGGTAGAAATAACACTATGGGACTTTTAAAGTTAAGTCAGAAAAATGTTATGTACTTATGCCCTGTTCTCCTGGAACGCTAGATTTTGAAAACCAGCAACCATCTTCTGAGAAAGTCTGAGCAATCTGTGGAGAAGATCACATGGGCAGAACTTGAGACCTCCAGCCTAGAGCCTTGGCTGTAGCCTGTGTTGTCAATCAGCACAAATTACCAACCATGCTAGTGAGTCAGTTTGAAAGGGGACCCTCCTGGCCTGAGTTGCCTCAGTAAATTCCACATGGAGCAGAGAGAAACCATTCCTTGCTGATTCCTGCTCAAATTGTAGATTTGAGAGCAAAATATACGATTACTACTGTTTGAAATATGTTTTGGGGTCATTTTGACTCAGCAATTGATAGCTTATACATCAAGTTAATGTTCGAATCAAGATTTGCACTGGCTTGTTTCATTTGGTAAAGATGCAGCAACAACTTAGGATGACTTTTCTATTTGGTTCAGGTTCAAAGGCCAGCTTTGCCATATATTGACATAGTGATATTGAATGCAGTCATTCTCTTCCCCAAATTTTCACTTCTTTCGTAAGATGGAAATAACACTAATATCACAACCTAAACATTGGCATAGGTAAATGTAAACATTATATATATATATATGTACACACATATGTATATGAAACTATGATTTTTATTATTACTATGATCCAGAACCATGAAGGTTAATATAAACACCATGGTAGTTCTTATTTTCTATTTTCAAACAGGGACAACAAAGACATATTTTTCTTGTTTGGGTGATACCATCTGCAATTACCCACGTGTAGAGTTTCTTGAACTACTTCTTAAATGATTATGTGTGTGTCAGAGTATGTGTGAGGGAAGCAGGAGGGAGAGATTAGAGCAAGGAGGCATTCCTCTGTTGGTGTATACTAGCTGCAGGCTATCCTCGTTAAAATGACCATAAAATGACCACAGAGGCAGAGCTTGGCTAGCCTGGATTTTCAGCCCCCCTCAGAAGGCAAGTAGTGAGTTTTAGAGCCAGCTCAGCATTTCAGCCACCTTGACACGCTAATTACTTGCACTGCCTGTCAAGCTGGGTATCTCAACCTCTGCAATTAATAGCTCCATTTTCAATAAGCAAAATTGTATTTGACTTCAAAGAGGGAACTGAATGAGTATCAGGGCGTTTTTTTCTTTTATTATTAAGAGCTTCCTTTGGGAGTTGGCTGACAGAATGGGCGGTAAAAATGAGCTACAGATTGGAAGGAAGCTTTCCTAGAACCAGCACAGAGCTAAGGGTCAACATACCCTGGTCTAAAACTGAGCCCCTGTGAATCTACTTCTTACTTACCTGACTTCAGAAGTAGAATCTGATCATTTTGACAGAGCTCCATGAAGCCTGTTATCCGCTTTGCAAATTCTACCACATATTGGATGGCATGAGTGATCTGGATGGCACATTGCTGCCACAGTGCTTCCCTGGACTTCAAGAGAGAAACAGAGACTGTACATGGAGCAGAGAACAGCTAGGAGAGACAATGAAATACTCAGCATTGCCTACCTGGTGCTTACCTGTCACCAGAGGCCCAGGGTTGGACTTTACCCTATTTGATTCAGTGAGGAAGACTGTATTTTCTAAGATACCATATGTTGACCTGTCTGATCTTTGATATACCACAATTACAGTTTGGAGGCTAAAATATTGGAGACATTGCAATAGTATTTAGGGATCTTTATTTGTATTTCTTTACTCTTTTTTTTCCATCTTTTCATCCAAACAAACTCAAGCTCCTAGTCCACTTTGTAAAAACGAACTCTTGCACTGAGGACTATGGTTTCAATCACAGGCTTCTATAAAGTGATTTTCATATGTAACTGATGGGCACTGTGTTTATAATACATTTATGTTGTGGTCTTTTTCTAGACCTTACAAAGAATGTTTTTTTGATATAAACGGATTTTCAAGGGAAAGGGCATCAAATCAAATCACTGTCTTTAGTAATATAAAATCCCGGAAATGTGTTTTTATCCTTGGACTGTTTTCTTTGGAATGGGAAATACAAATCCAAGTGTGTTAATGCTGCTTTTTATTGACCATAACAAAACCTGTATTTTGCCCTCTTATTTATATAAAAGTGGTAAGATTTAGTTGTTCCATTGGAGGAAAGTCAGTATGTTGTAATCACATATTTAGATGTACACATTTATATATTTTATTAAATTTCCATTCACTGGTAGATCTTGTCATTAAGGATATCAATCCCAATGTGAATACAGAACCACAATTTGCTCTCTGAAAAACTTCTCTAATGGATACAAATAATCAAAATAATAATAATAATAATAATAATAATAATAATAATAATAATAATAATAATATGGAGTGAGTTGTCTTTTGTTTTGTCCCTTTAAAAAAATGAAGGACAAGAAAGAAAACTTTAGAGTGCTTTGATGCATATCTTTGTAGTTACATTTGCAATTATTATTACTGCTGTGAATTATTATTGCTGTGATTTCTCAAATGTTCCTGCTCTCTGGTTCCAAAAAGCCATGAGATGTCCTAAAATAATCTGATGTCAGCATAGTCTCTCCAGTCAATCAAAGTAGGCAGTGGTTTCCATTTGGGTAGTTTTGCTTCCCTTTGGCAACATCTGGAGACTTTCTGATTGTCACAACTGTGTGTGAAGGGAGGGCCACTGGCATCAAATGAGTAGAGACCAGAGATGCTACTCAGCATCTTACAATGCACAGGACAGTCCCTCTAGCAAAGAGTTGTCCAGCCCGAAGTGTCAATCATGCTGCAGTTGAGAAAGTCAGAATTGAGCAATTACAGAAACTTTTCCCACAGTTTCCCAGTGTACCTTGCTCTGATACGCTTTGATTTCTTCATAGGTGTGGGTCTGCCACGCCAGCTGGTGGAGCTCTTCCATGGTGTACTGACATGTCTCCAAATGGGATTTAATGATGTTCTGTGCAATTCGATCTATGAGAAAGAATATCAATTCAAGGGTTTGTGAATGAAATTCACTCCGCTTAAGGAAACCTGCTCTAAATGTGTTTACCATTGGAATGCCTTTTGGAGGAATAGTGTCTTTAACACTATTATCTATTTTTTAATCTACAGGCAAACTTTTGCCTTCTTTCAATTTTCAGTCATTTTGTCCAGATTTAAAACCAGATATTTAATTTTAGAATGTCCTCTTTTTGATCACAAACCTTGGGTCTTACAAGTTATAAAATGTTCAAATTATTTACTTTTAAAATAAATACAAATTGCTATGTTTCTTGCTTTGGGGCCTAAAAGTCCACTGAGACTCTTGACATTTAAACTCCAAATATTTTGAAAATCACTAAATCCCTGTTGTTTATCTCAGAAAGGGGGGATTAAAGCAGAAATTTATTTGTTTGTATTTATTATTAGGGAAGATTAAGTAATAATAGAAAATAAAGTTTTCTATAGAAGAAAAAGCAAATAGAGTAGAGATAGGAATAGAAGCTGCATTTCTCTGATGATATTATTTTTGTAGATTTGACTTTGGAACCATGTATTTTTACATTATTAATTATGGAAGAGAGGGTATAGATGAAATAACATTAACACATTAATTAATAATTATTGAAGATGGGTCTTGGGGGCTAGTCTTTCTAAATTTTTATAAGATAATACTTTAAAAAGTTACAAAAGAGAAAACTGCATTTATTAAAAAGTAGTAAGAAAATAATTAGCCTTTTGGGGGTCATTTATCACAAATGAGTCATATTTGGTATCGTACCTTAAGTACTTTGGGGTTTAGAGGTACAAAAATTAAGCCATAGAACCAGATATAAGAACTCTCTTAAAAATCTGCTTTTGAATCTTAAAGTTGGATAAAGCTGGTTTCATAACGCCATCTGCGATTTGAACTTACAAAGAAGAAGACATCTTGGGAAAACAAAGTACACAGGAATTTTGTATGTGAGATATGAGTAGAATGAGGATGACCAAATTTTCTGCTTGATAGCTGTTAGCTGTTCTTCAATCATATAGAACTGGAATTTTTCTTGTTTCAGGTTGCGACATTTCAAATGTAGTTTTTGTTCTTTATAAAGAGCTGTATTTCATTGATCCAGAATAACTCTCAGAGAAGTATTTTGATAACTTTTTATTTTTTAATTTGCTGAGATTCTGGAATACATGGTATGAAATCAAGTGAGTTTTAGTGATGTAGGGAATTAAAAATATAATCTGAAATCCATTTGCCTGGCCTATTATAAACAGTGAATAAATGGTAGCCACAGTGATCATTATTGGAACATGCTGTGTAGTTTGTCATTAGGGAAGCAATGTGATGACTCCAGTGGAGATAAAACAGATATTTAATTTTAAAATCAATGCTACTGGAGGAAGATATTTCAATATTAGAATTTTCCAGTCATAAAAGTGATAGATGTAGAAGACACTACAAAATGCTAGCATGATTATAGTTATACTCTATTGGATTTAGCAATGAGCATTTCTTGACTTTCAGACTTATCATAGTCTAAAATCCTTTCTTTAAAAAATTCTATATTCAAATTTTTATTGAATATCCTCCTATGTTGTTTTAAAAAAGGCAAGAATTACTCTATACATTATATTAAAATAGATTGGTATGTCATGGTTCATCATTTTTCAATTTCACCTGGGCAATCTAATTACTTTGAATCTAAAAAACCACATCTATTCCACAGTAGGCATATAATGAAAACGTAAGATTTTTTATAGCTTTATAGTTTTCAAACCCTTATTTTCTTGGTGTAGTTTGTTTTCATCTTCAAAGATATGCTGATTTGTTAGTAATTTAGAAAGTTTCAGGATTTATTAACAAAACTACAACTGTCAGTCAAAATTGCATTATGAAAAAAAAAACTACCTTTATGACATCTTCTGGGAACTGTTGGCCAAGTCTTAAGAATTCTCTGGCCTCTGCCACCAAAGTTTAGAGTTCAGAGGGGATGATGAGGAGTGGACATAATGAAGAGATAACCAGGTGAAACAAAATTGGAATTAAAGACATATTCATGTTTTAAGACTTAGTTCAGATGTTCATTCCTAGCAAAGGTTTCCTTGATTTCCTGTGTCCTCAAAGGGTTTGCTGCTGTTTCATTTTGAGTCTACCTCCAATGGAGTCCTTATTCCACTCAGAGTTGCCTTGTAGTTATTGGAGTAGATCCGTTTGTTCCATGCTCTTCATGATTGTGAGCGCTTGAAGAGCTCGACTGCAGAGCTAGCAGAGCTCCTTCACATATTCATTCAACAATTTTTTTTTTGAGAAACTATTATATATTGGCTTAAGGTACAGATGAAATACACAAGGCATTTTCTTTTTTAAAGGGTCTTACAGTTACATCGTATCATTTCATGATGTACTAAATGCCCTGAGAGATTGTGGGAGCCCAAAGAAGAATGGTCTAACTCAATCTGGGGAAGGCAGAAAAACAATCACAGAGAAGATGCCTGTTGTCCTGGGTCTGAAGAGGAGTTTTTCACATGGAGAGAGAAAGACATGCCTCAGGCAGAAATACATTACAAAGGCACAGGTAGAAAAATAGTTCCGAGCTGTATAATTCCTGATATTCTGTTGCATCTCATAACCCTTACCTTTTACAGTCAATTTTCATTTCACTTAGGGAAAAGTGAGGCTATGGCTGAGTGAGTGACTCTAGATCAATTTTTACAGAGCCAGTGAATGGTGTTTTGAAATCAGATTTGTCTTTTCTGGCAACAAATCTTGCGTGCTTGCAACACAGAATGGAAGAACTTTGGAGCAAGAGACAAGGAATGGAAACTGTGACTGGAGACCAAACAGTTGAGTAATCCAGGTCAAGGAATTTGGATTTTATGTTGCAGACAACTGGGAGCTAGTGGAAGCTGTGAAGCCAGAGAGTGACATGGCAGGGTTTTTAGAAAGGTAATCCTAGCTGTGGCAAAGAAGCTGAGATGGCATTTGAGAGCATGTGAGATTATCAGACTGTTGTGAAAATTCAGGCAAGGTATGGGGTGTAGGAATTGTATTCAAGACAATTCTGAAGGAGGATGCAGAGGAATAGTAGATATACGAGGAGGATTAAGGGAAGGAAGAAGCTGTGTGTGTGTGTGTGGGGGATATATTATAGATAGTATGTGCTAAATCAGCATTGTTAGTGTATATACATATGTATATTCAATGTTGAAAATGTCCATTCATCCTTCCATTTTCTGCTTTATTTCAAAAGATTTTTAGAAAGCTTAGATTGACCCTTTGTTTGATGATCTCAAAGCCTAAGCTTTATAATGGCATTGAAGTCAAGTTTAAAGACTTGTAATTATTTCCCATACCCTTGTGATGGGAAGCAAGAGGCAAATCTTTTTTTTGACATAAGCCTTAAAAATATCAATGAAGGTTAAAACCCCTGCAGCAGCAGTTGCAGAAGCAGTCTTTCTCTTCTTCCTTCCATGAGTCTGCAGTGCAAAGGTGAGCCACGTGCAAAAAACTAACCTGACTCGCTCAAGCCTCAGGTCAAGGAACCACGAAGTAAAGCTAGATTTGGTCCCATGGGAGTGAGGCCTGGGGGTTCATTCTGTCAATTAGAAAGATGCGTCAACATCAGAGGAGATGGTTTGCTTGGACTGAGAGTCTACAGTTGTGAAAAGGGGAGAAGGATTTAAAAAGAAGGGACAAAGGGAGAGCAGTGAGTACAGTATGCCAAGTTCCTGCTGGGAGCCAAAGGAACTTGTAAGAGTCCTTGCCTGAAAAAATAGAAAAGGTAATAGTAAACGCAGCCCTCTCCTGAGACTGATCACATGAGAAAGTTCAGACAAAGAGACTGAGGTAAAAGAGCTGAGGATATGAAATCTTTCTGGGCAATCGCACATCCTTCATCCGTTTCCCTGACTTGGATTGCAGTTGCTCCTCAGGACCCAGTTTTTGTTGGATTCGTTAACTAGTTTGGGTTTTAGGCGGCACGTGTTGATGGAGATGGCGTGCGCCATGTTGGAGTAAATGGTCCAACAGGACTATATCCTAGATGACTGGCAAACAGGTAATGCCACCACCTTCAGAAACAATGCCATGGGCTGTGCACTGCTCTTACTGAGACCAGGGTAGCAGTTAAAGATTTCTTAAGTGGATCTAAAAGTGCAGCGACATCTTCTTAGTAGTTAAGAGTCTGAATATGTTTAGTAAGACAGAAGTTTGTCCAATTCATTAAGGGTACATGGGGAAATGATTTTGGAGAACAAGAAAAACAATTTTTTAGTTTCAGTCCAGTCTGCATTCCTTTTTAATCATGTAAAGTTAAAATGTAAATATTGATGTTTGCAAGGGAGTTTAATTATAGGTTCATATTACTCTTCTTTTAATTAATTTTATTGAAGGAACAATGCATCATAATATTATATTGGTTTAAGGTGTGCATGATGGTAAATCTACACCTGTGTGTAATACATTAAGTGTGCTAGCAAGAGTCGAATTCTATCCTTCATTGTATAATTGACCCTTTTTCCCTGATTTGCCCACATTTCCTCCCCTGTCTTTTCTGGTAGCCACTAATTTGATTCCATAGACTAAAAGTTTAATTTGATTTTATTTGGTTCATTTGTTTGTTTGGTTTCTCTGTATACCATATATGAGTGAAATCATATAAATGTTTGTCTCTCTCTTTCTGACTGATCTCAATAAGCATAAGTATCGCTAGGTCCATCCATGTTGTTGCAAATCATGAAGCTTATTTTTAATATATTAATCTCGTGAAAAATTAACTTGCTCTATCTCCATTTATATACTTTTTTCTTTCATAAAATTGCTATTTTGTTTTTGAACTTGGACCTGATGGAAGGTTTATTGGAATCCAAGACTTATACCCAATTAATGTCGTTTTTAACTTCATGTACTAATTAGTTCTCTTTATGAGGTAGAAATGACAATATGTAATTCAAGTGAAAGAATAATTCTAGGAATCTTTAAAATAATTGATAAAAGTGTATGTTTATGGCATATATTGTGTTGTTGGTTTCACGGAGGTGTATACTTACCTCCAAACTCATTCAATTGTATACATTAAAAATGTACAGCTTTTCACATGCCAGTTATACTTCAATACCTTGTTGTAAATCATCTTTCTATTTATTTAGAGCCTTGGTGACATGTTTAAAAATAATTTATATAGGCAAGTATACTTATCATTTTTATGAAAAAATATGAAAAATAGTGTTAAAATTGTCATGCTTTTCTAGAAGCCTTAAGGGTAATCTTAACTCTACTTACAACATGGGCAATAAGAAGAAAGAAATTAAATTCTTGAAAGGAAAGATAGAATAAAATTGATGGTAATTATCAATAGTGTGTACAAAAATGATAGCTCCCTGGGGCTGGAGTTAACCTCCTTTCTCCATTTCCAAATGAACTGTATCTAAATAATTCTAAAACTTAGTTCTGTCTCCTCTGTCCCACACTCTAAGGGACTTCTGCACTCTGCCTCCCTCCAACCTCATCAATCTTCATTGTGATCTATTGAATAAATCAAGGAAGGAGAAAGAAGTGTCTCTTTAAGGCATTTGCAGATGGTTGAGATGTAGGAGATAGAGTTCACATGAGTAAGTGGAGTTTTAAAGGTCAATGATATCAGACAACGTAAAAATAATATTTTGAAGTCATGCTTAAAGAAATAATGACAAGTAAGATTTCCTATGTATTGATCCAAACAGTAAAGCAAAGTTTGGAAACATAACATCTAAATTACCTAATTCTGTGTGGGAACAAAAGGCTGTATCTACTTATTTCAGGGAGTGACAAGCAAGGTGACAATTTCTTGTTTATAACTGAAATGTTATAAAATGAGGACCAGCTTGCAGCTACTAAAATAGCAAGTGACCTTCTGCAGCTCTGATTTCAACCACTCAGCGGGTTTTTCTTCCACCAAAGGGGCTTATTTTAGCTCTCACTAGACATTTCAGCAAATGGCGCTCTCCAAAGGCTGCAGTGTCTCAGACACGGATTGCACGGGGGTGTCATTAGAATTCCACATCCTGGGAGCAGGGAAGGTTGAATATATCTTTAAAAACTGCTGCTTTCGGTGTTATTACCAAGAGCACCCATGGCCCAACTGTACCCAGGCGAGATGAGAGAGCTGAGATTCAAAGTTATATATAGTACTAGAGTGTGTTGCATCTGAATTTCCTAATTCTTCCTCCTCCTCCTCCTTTCCCCCTCCTCTCCCCACTCCTTTCTTTTTTTCCTCCTGAGAAAGGATGACTTTTTCTTCTTGTTGAACTATACCCCCTATTCATTTTCCTCCACAGAGATTTTTTATTTTAACTTGGAATTATTCTTCCTAAAATACTGTTATCTCGGCCTCAATCAAAATGATTAATGAATTTTTAATTTATCACTTGCCTTAAGGATTTAATGAACTGCTGAAATCTCTGTTTATACTACTAGTGTGAAAGTAGAATTATTAGGGGATTCACTTTGAATTAATGCCAGGATATCTCTACGGACTTGCTCAAGGCAAGTTTTAAGTGCCTGCATTAGGTTTTCAGAATATCAAGATTCCTTAGAATCCACACTCTGATGTGGATTCTAAAATTATAATATATTAGAACAACTGGTTGAAGGTAAGATATTTAAGCAAGTGCACATTTTATCTCTTTGACAATATACTACTGGTTTTATACATTTTCTGTCATCAAATAGAACAAGTCTACTGGTTAGGATGTAATAGATGACAATGTCAGAGAAGGTAATGTCAATTTCAAAACGTTTCTGATTTTTCTAATATTTTAGAGATCATTATTTTTAGCAAAAACAGAACTGTGCTTTTAGTAAAAAAAAAAAAAAACAAAAAACTTACACAGCCTTCTAATAGTGATCAGCAGTCATAATAGTACTCTTATTTTTAGCATTTAAGTTCTTTGAATTCTTTAAAGAAGGAATTGGAGGCATAAATAACTTAAAACTTACTTGTTGACTCAGTTTCATAGTCCAACCACTCATTACTCTCTCACTGAGGAATCAGGATTACTTTTAGTTTCCTTCTGATAACAAATTCTCTTACCAGTTATAGAGAATGGCATAATTGATTTTTACTTGATGAAGAACTGAACCAAAAAGTTTTTAGAGTTCTTCAGAAAAACACATTAATAAAATGTAAGATTATGTTATTAACAATGAAAGGTGGTGAAGCCCATGAAATAGGGACATAGAGAGAAACAATGAAAAAACAAAAAACAAAACAAAAAACCTAAGACCCAAATTAAAACAAGTAAAATAATATCTGGGAAAAGACTGTATGAACATATTAATAAAATGGCTAACATTTTCTCAAATTTCACGTAAGAGCATTTTAATAGATTATGAGAAAACAGGAAGAGGAAAAAAAAAAAGAAAACAGGAGGAATCTATACAGCATTTATGCTTAAGCAGATCATCTTCAAAGTGTGTGTGTGGCGTGTGTGGCGGGTGTGGGGGGGCATTATAAGCAGCAAACAATCTAAGGCGGTGTCTTCTTAACAATTTAATAAGGGAAAGCTGTTTCGGTTCACAAACATCTTGGCTTATTATAATAGTGCATACCTAATTTGGGGGAAGTTTCAATTCCTTTTTTTAAACTAGTTAAGAAAATTGAGATTCATTAGGAAACATTACATTTCAAAGTTAAGTTTCCTAGTAAAAGATCTTCACAGAACTTTCTGAAAAGATCAACTGCTTTAAATGTTCTGAAATTGGTGAGTTCTGAGGGAGCTTTACTATCAGATGGAGGAAGCCAACATGAACCCCTTCAGTCTATTATCTGGTGCCCTCTGGGAAGTCATTTAACATCTTCAAGTCTTAGTTTCTTTGGGTTTGATTTTCCATCTACAGAAGGATTTGGCAGTAGTAACCTTCTCTAAGGGCTGTGTCAGGCAGGGCAACTGGAGTAGCTATGCAGGAATTTCTCTGATTTGACTCATGAGGGAAGAATGTTCAGAGTTACGGAGGGTGAGAGTATAGCTCTCAGTCTCAAATTCACATGAAGAGTCTTAGATAGAGCAAACAAAACCAATAAACTCCGAGTCAATTAAATCTTTCCCTATTCTCTTAAAAACTGCACCTCCACACATTGCCTAAAGGACAATTAGTAGGTCACAGATGATGAAAATCTAATTATGAAAATTGCTCCCGGCCAGCATTAGAATTGACTTTTACTGTTTGGATTCTGTTGGCATATGGATTGACCGCTAATTTAAATGGAAACAATTGCTCCCCCAGCTTACCCACCTTCTGGAAGTTTAGTCAATGTATTTCTGACCTTTTAGGAAGAACTAATTCAGAGAAAATCTTTGAGGGCAATTTTAACATTTCTAAAGATTTAACCCAACATTGAAAACATGACTTCATTACTTAAATTATACATTTAATTGACGAATGATTTAAAATAAGTATTTTTAAAATAGTCTAGTACCAAATTGTACTAGAACAAGTCTGTCTGAAAACCAAACAGCAGTTTTATAATAGGTCTCATCCAAAGGGCTTGAATTTAAGTGGTAAATTCTTTCTCCCCAGAATTGAGGATATATTTTCAAAGAAAAGATTGCATCCTAAAATAATAAAATGGAATAAACATTAAACATTTTCTAGCTAGGAATAGTGCCAACAAATTCCCTGCATTGCAACATGACAGAAAGACATTCTTTGTCGGTTGGGAGAGAGAGCCTGCAGTAGGTGTACTATGTTGGTGACACTAAAGTGTACTGAATACCCCTCCATCAGCCGGCTATCAATTGGCATTCTGTGTTGCATGCCCACATGGTATTTTAACACTAACCACCTCTTCCCCAAATAAGTGCTTGGAAATGCGGCTAAGCAATACATAACCACCCCAATCAGTGGAACATCGATTCAGAGCTCTGTCTGAGAGCAGTGTCAAAGCATGCAATGCTTTGAAATGCTGTTCAGCGGTGGGGCTATTTCAGGGGTTATCACAGGAGCATAAACATTCTCTCCTTCAACAAGGCATAGGCAGAACCTCAACAAATCTCTTTTCCTCTTCTTTACTGCAGAATATGTCACATCTATTCTGGCTTATGAAATTGAATGTATAGAATTAATGGGTTTTCCAATAGTTTCTCAATAGCATTTTTAAAGAATCTTATGAAATTCTAAATTGAGTAAAAAGTTAATCCCAAACTAGTATTTGCAAGGGAAGGTTGCTGAGGAAGATCAATTTTGCACCATTTCAGCTCAAAATCGAAAAGGTGATTTAGAAGATTTACCTAATCTAGGGAATGCTGGCATATGAGAAAAGCTGTATTAGCAGAGATACCAGTGTGTAGTAACCAAAATTTATGCATGTACTATAAACAGATATGTAACCTAGTAAGTACTAGAACAGAGTATACAGGTATCATTTTTAATGTCAAATATCTTTATATTTTAGAGTCTTTTGACCACAAAGCACTTTGCATACATTATGCCATTTACTCTAGCTATGGGGAATCACTATACTGATGACAGCATAGAGAATCAACATTTCAGCAGGTGATTTTAGACCATCTTTGTGAGGTTACTAGAGGACATCTAGGAAGACATGGATTTGATTGCTCCTATGGAAGAACTGTAGTGTTTTTTTGTTCAGGACTCTCTAGAACAATTCATGAGCATGGACTGGTTAATACAATAGACTCGGTCCTGGTACAGATCCCTGGAATATGACCAATCGAGTTAATTAGACCAGTCTTCACACTTAGAAGATAGAAAGATAGGCTTTTGGACATTGCAACCTCTTGAGAGAGATTTTGTGAGTGGCAAAGAACAAGGTGGTATTAAAATTTCAAGTCAAATAAGTTCCTCTCCAGTGATCCAGGTGGGTTAAGTGTGAAGCTAAGTCAAGGACACACTTTCATTTTATAGCCCCCCTTTTTTTCTCAAGAGGGCCTCAGAAAGGTGATGAACTAGCAGTGGGTCTGATAGGACAGGTATATCTGCCCTGAAGTTGTGTCTCTACAGAAGTTCACTTTTTCTCAGGTTGTACATGAACTTGATTTGGGGTTGTCATCACGCTCCCCTTGAACTTCCCCTGGCCTTCCTTGACATTCATTTAATTTTTTTTATAGGAGGGTGGATGGAGAGAAGAGGCTGGTGCACAGTTCTGATCTGGTAGTAGTAACTAACTGCATAATACAGGTTGAGTCCTAATGTGCTTCTGCTTCTTGGGAGGGAGGTGTGGCAGCTACTGCCAAGTTCAAGTGCTTGAGCGTCTTTCAAGATGTTTTGCAATTCCCCTCCTCGCCACTAGTCTGTCCTTCTTGGAAAATGACTGTTATAAAGGGAATATTTGTACATATGACCAAAGTTCTCACCAGGAGGAGGGGAAACCATATTCTTTCAAAGTCATTTAGTCTGACCAAAGTATTTGTCAGGTGAAGAGACTGAGTCGAAAGCCGAACTAATTTTGAATGCATTCACATGGCTAGTATGTGTTGTCAGGACTTCAAATTTCAATGCACTTTCCCTGAACTGTCACCAAAGGGCCTGTCGTTGGGGCCAGGGATAAGAGAGGGGATCAGATGACAATAGAAATTCACAAGATGTTTTCCCTCAGTGCAAGAAAGGAAGAACTGAAGACACTGGATTTCCCTTTCTTCATACTGCTTGAATAACTTTTCTTACTTGTTTAGTTTATTTTTTATTCATTTTAACAACTTACTAGACAGTTGCTCCTATATTGAAGCCCCAGCTGTATTTGATGTAAATGCTAAGAAATACATTGCTAGAGTTCTATTCTCCATACCACTTCTGATGGAATAGATATCCAAGGTAGATAACTGTATATTTATCTAAATATGCATAGACAGGTTATGTCATAGAAGCTTATGTCATTAAAGATGCTGGCTTAAGACCATAGCATTAGCATTGGTTTTAGTAATTCTAACTATATGAGGGATTCTGCTGGACTTGCAATATGCAAAATGGGATGAATTCTTTCCTGTCTATCTGAAGCCATTATTGTGAGGTTAAAGTTGGCTAACATGAAGGAAAGAACTATCTGTATGGCTCTCCATATGTAAACTATTACTAGTAGGTTCCTTAACCTTTAGTTCTTTTGATATACTTTAGAAAGACAAGTTTTTTTGGGTGGGAATAATCCTGCCTCCGATACCATTTCTGTAACTGACTATTTGAGATTTGAATGTTTTTGTTAATATAATTGTTTTATGTCTCTTAAATATACATTTTCATTAAAAATTTCAAAATTGTAAAACCATATTCTACATGGACAAATAAAACCTGGTTTAAAAAATCTGTTTTTATTTATTTTTGATTATAATTTTTGATTAAAGTAGCGGTGCATTAGAACATTATGTGTTTCAGTGCGCATCATCATAAATCAACCTCTGTCTGTACTACCTCAGCTTTACCACTAAAAGTTCAATTCTGCTTCAAGTTATAATTAATTCCTTAGGATGACCCAATTGCAGAATAATGACCTGGTTGTACACGTTTCATTGCTCTCTCAGAAACCAGAGGAAGCAGATTAGGATTTTTAGTTACAAAGAGTGATGTTAAAAGCTTCTGAAGTGTGATACAGCCTTAATTCACCTAATCTGAATGTGGTTACAATCAGATTTTTTTATTTTGTCTGCGCAGGGTTCTTTCTGTGACATCCTGCCATCAGCCAGATTAGTATAATTGCTCTTTAATCAAGTCATGTAAAAATGTCAGCATGTATACTCCGCGAGCTCATTTGTTACACTTAGACAGGTAGGCAGCATACACCAAGCTGTGGGAATGCCAATTAGGGAACTACAGTATAATGATGAAAATATTGAAGTTCTAATGTAAAACAGACCTGGCTTAATTACTTATTTTGCTTTTTACAAATTTTGTAACTTCTGAGCCTCATTTATTTTTTCCATAAAATGGATATACAAGTACTTATATAACAGGTAGAAGAGGAAT
Source organism: Solenodon paradoxus (assembly GCA_004363575.1). NCBI lineage: Eukaryota > Metazoa > Chordata > Mammalia > Eulipotyphla > Solenodontidae > Solenodon > Solenodon paradoxus. The sequence continues at coordinate 283,530 of RJWH01000577.1, forward strand.
GTTAAAAGTATTAAATATACCACATTTGTTTGGCACAATGTAGGTGCACAATAAAAATTAATTGCATTATTACCTGTAATAACCAGCAATGTTATTGAGATTGATAGTATTGTATCAATTATGTTCATTTTTTATTTCAGAGATGTTTATAGATGTTTCAATTATGTTCTTGTTATTAATTATGTGTGACAGATACTGTACATAGAAGTTATGAATATTAAATCATTCAATCCATATGCACAGGTAGGGACCATTATTGCCACAAGTTTATGACTGAGACTCAGGGTTTAGGTAAATTACCAAGGGAAAAAGGCACAACCAGGTTTGGAACTCAGGTATTTCACTCCATAACTGGAGTTCTTAACTATATGCTACATCACTGATGCCTTCCTATCTAATGATATAGTAATGAACTAAGTGCTTTAGTGAAATGAGTGGCACATTTTTGGCTGGTGCAAGAAAGAACAAGGTATATTGTGGTTCATCGTAGGTACCTACGTTCAATACGCATAGGAGTGTGTGTCCACTAGATGGCGTTGCTGTTTTAACAAAATGTGAAGCAAGTCAATAATTAGGAGTCTGCTGAATTTGAGAGCACTAGCTGGACCATCTCATTACATCTCTAAAAAACCTGATGGAAGAAGCCTCCAAAATTTAGAGCACAAAATTTAGAGTCTCTAAAGACTAATGGTGTCTTAAAGCAATTAAGAAAAAATATATGCCAGTTTATCTTGGGTGACAATGTGCGTAAAAAAATCTGAATGAATTTTGATATTAACTATTCCAAACACTTTTCTTAATAGACATATCGACCAAGGGCCAGAAAGAAGAATTGATTTGCCTAGGAGCATAGAGACTGGTTTTGGCTATCGTTCTGCTTCCATAATACTTCCTACTTATTCTAAATTACAATGAGAAAGGAATGAAGGTGAGCAGGCAAGCAGGCAGGAGCAGAGAGTGGGGAAAACGTTTTTTATTTTATTTTTATTTAGTTGTTCATCATCTCGGTTGTCCCCATCCTTTCCACCCCCATCCCTGACCCCAGGACTCGAATCCAGGTCCACGGGATGTTTGTGGATTATGCTCAGCTGGAGGCAGAGACCTAACTGCTACTCTACCAGGTTGCCCATGAAACTGAACTTTGAGTTCTTATGAGTCTTTCCTTTTGGGGTATGGGGCAGAAGATTGCCCAACAATTGTAACAGCAGCTGCAGGCACTTAGATAAAGAGTAGGATAAAAGCAAAAAATGGTGCCTGTTTATTTTTAACACATCCTTTGGAAAGACTGAATAACTCCACTTAAAAAAACTATCCCCATTAGTGAAAATGCCGTTTGTGATTATTAAACGCATAGCAGAGAGCAGAGTAATGGATAAACAAAAAGGGCTGTGAAATCAGACTGCCTGGGGTGGAAACTGGTTCTATCAGTTAGTAAGAAGGGACCCTGGGAAGGTCACGAGACACCTCTAAGTCTGTTTCCACATCAGTAAAGTGTGAAAAATATTACTTCTCTTAGAAGTGAAATTTGAATGTGTGGGAAGTGCCTGTGACATAAACAACATGGCTAAGGACAGGAAAAATAATGGCTATTTTTATTATTATTACTGTTAATCATAGCTGATTGTAGATTTTGGTTTAGTTTCGTTTCTACATCTTTTGGTTGCAAATGCGGTTAGAGGTGCTTAGTCAATCACATTAATCACAGTCACATGCTGAATGGCAAAAAGCGAGGAAATAACATTTCAGGTTTTATAACTGTGTAACACTGCTTCTTCCTCAACCAGCTGGTAGAAGTAGCCAAGATACATATGGCATGTATTTAATTATATGCTCACTTCAACTTTATTTAAAACACTCGTAGGCTTTCGGCTCCTACTCATAGTTTAGACAGAGAAGGTGACTAAGCACATGGTATACAAATAATAACAGCTAAGAGTTACTGTGTACTTGCTGTGTGCCAAATATCACTCTCTTTTATAAGCATTATGTCTACATGATCTATGAACTAATACATTTTTCTTTTTTTGAAAGGAAGGATGCAGGTAGGAATGAAGGTGAGTAGGCAAGCAGGCAGAGAAAGAGAAATGAGGAACAAGTATTTAAAAATGGCATTTAGTTGCTCATCTTGGTTGTGTCCTGTGGCCCTGGAATGTGAACCTGGATCCTTAGGATATATGTGGGTTGCACTTAGCCAGAGGCAGCAGACCAAACCATTACTCCACCAGGGTGCCACCACGTTTTCCCTTTTAAGGACAAATGAACTGGGAACAAGAAACTTGCTCCAGCTCAAGATTTGAACTCAGGTGGCCTAGTTCTTAACCACTCCACTCTGTCATGTCTTGGGGCAGGATATGAGAAGGCCTCAAAGCTTCCTAAGCTGTAGACTGCTTTACACAGTACACTAAATACTGCAATGAAGTTGGTATAGCTACTGTGTGTTTAGCTCTTCTAGAATACTGTTAACAACTCCATTACCTGTGAAGGTAATGTGTCAAACCAACATGGGCATCTTTATGGCAGTTAGTTAATGAGATCAACTGATTAGACATTCAATAGATTCCTAAACTTAACAGGGAGAATAAAGCTGCGGCAGGTCAGAAGAGAGCATACCCAGCAGAGCACACTCCTGAAGACCACTCCTTATGAATCAAAGGACATTAAAGCAGAAGAAGGGTCGTCAGGTTTATGAGCAATCATGCCTGGGAACAGTTGTACTCTCTGGTGCTAATTTGTTGCTCAGATGTTCTGTAACATTCCAGACTACGCTCTTCATTGCCAGTAATTCAGATTCGATTTCGTGCAGATTCTTGAATTCAGATTAACAAGCACTTTAGAGGTCTTCTGGTCTACCCTCTGCCTTTACATGGAAGGGGTCTGTTAGCTTATGGTTTGTTTTCAGTTATCTTAGAGGAAGAGCTGGAGCTCTGTTCATTCAGTTGTTACATACTGTTTCTGTATCCCTTAGCTATCACTTTAATTGGCATCACAAAGAATATTTGCTGAAATTTTCCTGTTTGTACCAATAACATTTTTTTCTTCAGCGATGAACCCAAATTCAACAGACAACATCTGTTCTTTACAGATAGATAGCATCTTTCTATTTATACTTTCTTCTTTCTTTGCTTGAAATAAATTTTTAGGGGACAAGGAAACAATAAGTTATTAGGCTATATTTAAAAGTCAATTAGAGTTGTCTCACTAGAAGCCATGTTTATAAGTCAATCAACTTAGAAGAAAATGACCACACTACATAGGACCAAGGCAACATCAAAGCAGACCTTCCAAAAATGAGCTAGGAGGAGACTTCCACTTACCGATTTCAGTCATCGTGATCCCTGGGGCTAACTGCCCGTTGTTGAAAGAGCTATAGGTAAACAAGTTGGGAACGGATGTGAGGTCATAGATAGGTTCTTGCTTTATCTGTTTGATTCCAGTCATGTCAAGTCCTGACTGATCAGGGGACGGCTGGCCGGAATCCACGCTGTAATAACCCTCGGACTTGGGCAGGTCAATGACGTGTCCGTTGGCATAAGTGCCGCTGGCCTCATTGTTCAGGCTGCTGAGGCCGTTGCTGATACTGCTGCTGTACACCCTGGCAAGGGCCTCCGCCTCCCCACTCTGCTGCTGCCGCTGCTCCTGCAGCCGCTGCTGGTGCTTTTGCACCTCTGCGTAAAGGCTGTCTCTTTGCTTCTTGGACATCCTCCCAAACTTCACAGCTGGGTTAGAGAGAAAAGAAGAAAAACAGCCCTTGTCATTATCATTCTGGCCAACTACCTGGAATCCAAGGGGTCATGGATGGTTGTCCCCTCCACACCAAGGACACCACAGGCCCAAGAATCCACTCATTTGCACTCCACCTTTGGTGAAAGGTTGTATTCAGGGGCATCTGTACTGGTTTATACACAGAGTGAGAACTAAATCCAAGCTAGGAAGAAATGTCAAAAATTAGGTATTTTTGTTGCCGTGAAGTTAGAGTCGTATTTCCTTGTTCTTTCGTACTCGTGAAAGAAGAACCTACAAAATACAAAACCTATTAAATAGTACCTATTAAAATGTCAACTAACACCCATTATTAGCTTTCTTCCCTAAACACTAGAATTACTAGATTGTTGGATAGGGCCTATTACCTCACTGTTTTCTAAATAGTGTTTTAAATGTGAACAAAGATGAGGGGAAGGATGATAAATACAATTTTAAGTAAACCACATCATTTGCCTTTAGTTGGCTTTGGAGATCAAGTGAAAAGAATCTTTGGAAAATAGCAATTTTTTGCATCCAATGATCTGCACATGAGCCAGCAGCCTTCTATTACTCCCAAGCGCTACACTACCCCATCATACTTCCAGTGAAGTATTTAGCTGTTCTGAGTAAAAGCCTCCCTCAGTGGTCACAGATGATTGAATCTGAATGCATTCTGTTTTATAGAACTTAACCTCCTGAATTGTTATGGATATTGACAATTTTCTTCACAAGTTGTCAACTTCCTTTATAGGCTGTGAACTTCCTGAGTCAAGGGACCACCTTGTCTGAATCATCCAGCTCTATGTCATGTTAATGGTGGGGAAGATGACACATTGGAGGTGGCCCTCTGAGTTTCTGTTTTATTTTATGACAGTGTTCCTCTTCCCTGTTGGTGTTGGAAGCTCAGAGACTGTAGAAAAAGAAAGTGGAACGTAGAATTGGTTCTAATCCTATTTTCAGTCCTGGGATTGGTGAGAATAACTGAATGGTGAAATGATTAAGAACCTTCCAGCACAAAGTGCCCACAGAAGATATTTCTGCTGTCCAAGAGCTGACATTTCACCCTCAACCTCCAACACCTCTGCAATATTCATTTTCTCCTGTTGGTTGCAGAGCTACCGAATTTTAGCTAACAATGGCTGTTCAGAATGGAGACCACATTTCCCAGCCTCCCTCACTGCTGTGGGTAGCTCTGTGATGAAGTTCTGAGTAACAGGAAGTAAACGGAAGCATGGCATACACCTTGTGTTGCTGAGGCATCCTGTTACCCTCCTGCCTAATGGATTGCGAATGTGAGGGCTGGACTTAGAGCAATGCAAGCTCATCTTATTTCTCCTTAAAAACGTATGTTCTGGCTTTCTGATGCTGCTTAAGTAGAAAAAAAAAAACGTGGTAATTACCTAGCAATTTTTCTGAATGAAGATAGTTAATCTGGTTAGTTCAGACCAAACTACCCTTTCCACTTCAATTGTCATTTTTTAGGAACTTGAGTCATTAAGATCATTGTGTTTAACTTTGTTTGTAGAGACACTGTCCTAACTAGATTCTATTTCTCTGAGACAAATTTATTTGCTTACTGGCTGCAATGATATTTCCATTTTGTCCATGGACTGTATTATATGGTAACTTCTAGAGAAAGTTTTCTCTGTACCTTTATATTATATCTTTCCAAATAATTTACCAAATACAATTCTCTAGCTGAAAACAACTTTTTGTTTAAGAAACAATTAACCATAATAAATTTTGATTCAGAAAGAAATTTCCCCCCAAGAGAATAATGTAACATGCTTAATGTAGCATGCTTCTTTTTTTTACTGACCCTCTGTCCTTTGCATTCATGGAAATTCAGAAGAGCAATTTGGGACAGAGCTAGGCTGGTGAATACAAAGAATTGCTATAGATTAAGATTTTTGTTTTAGCCAGAATAGAACAGTTTTCTGACTTACTTTAGTAGAATAGTTTTGCATTTTTTTGTTTAAATTCTATCAGGAGACACAATTGACAATGAGAAACTCTTCTAACATGGAGACACAAATAGTGTCTCTTTTTAAGCCTCTTTCCATTTAATCCTTGCTTTAAATTTCTATATACTATTTAAGTGAAATATACATTGTAGTGAATTGATTGCATTAATGACTCTGATTCCTCTTACCTGTTTTCACACACTTTTCCATGTCAGTTTGCAGTGCCCTTTCCTTCTATGCAGGCATCTGCCCTACTGCTGATTCAGAGTCATGTGACCTGCTCTGGGCCAATGGGAAATTGACACCTCAGTCATTTCAGCCAAGGCCGTCTACAATCCAAAGAGGCACAGACTGATGTGTAGCTGATAGCAGATGAATGAATGAGCCCAGTCAAAAACCTTACACTGAACAATTTTGAGTTTGAAATTCTGATGATAGCCATAGATCTCATAATCAAAACTAACAGTGTCAAATAAGTAGGCTATCAAGATTTCTGTCCTGGTAAATTCTGAAAATCCAATAACGAACAATTAGGTCTTTCTAAAGAAATAGATGTATCACTATTACAAATAGATTTATCACATATTTCACTGAATAACTGAAATATTTTTGAAGAAACAGCTTAAAGATCTACAACATTCTGGAATCACCAGTCTTCATCCTAAATCAAGGACTTCATGACAGTTACTGTAAAACTTTTTTTTTTAGAGAGTAGAGGAAGAGCATTTTTATTTATTTTTATTTTAGTTGTATATCTCGGTTGTTTCCCCAGTACCAGAATGTGAACCTTAGGTTCTTAGGTTTATGTGGACTGCATTTAGCCAGAAATGGCCAACCAAACCACTACTCCACAAGGGCGTGCCTATAATATTATTTTAGAATGGATTTTCCATTTGTTTTGGAAACACTGATGAGTTGGTATTGCAGTTTTATGTCTATTTCCATAATAAAAGTGGTTACATATTTAGGAAAAATCACAGTTCATGGCAAATATGAACCTATTGAATTTTCCTGACATAATTTTTCATCACTATTTGTAAACACATTTATGATAGGTCTAATTTAACCAAAAAATTAATAATATTATATTTTAAAGTAGTAACATTCTTATTACTACCTATTAATCATAATGGCACATATTTTAAGTGTTTTCCCTCTTAAACTTAGTCTGTTAATGAGATTCACTTGAGTATAAAGCCAGCCTCTTGTGAAACTTACACTCTCAGAGAAACAAGCATAATTCTGTAAACATTGCAAGTATTTTATAAATATTCAATGAGGATAGCATTTGCTCATAATATGCTCTTAATCCTCATTTTGATCCCATACTAGCAAAGAACAATTTTGCACAAAACTAAGGGACATTTTTTCATATTTATTTTGATTATGGAATTCAGAATGCAATGGGACATTTTAGAGTAATTATAAAACAAAGTCGTTGCTTCTTCAAAGATTTCTACTTACACCACATGACAACTAGACATATGTTTTTGGTTTTAAGAGAACCCAAATGTAGAACCATTATCTGTGATTTTTCCATAGTCATTTGGAAATTATTTTATCTTACTATCTTTGGTTGTAAGATTCTCTATATCAGCTGTTTTCCAAAGAAACTGATCTGAGTTTAATTCTTTTAAATTTCGAAAAGGATGTGCCTTTTTGATAGTGTTCTCGACTTTGCAGAAAAAGTCTGGTTCAATCTACCCTGCTCACAATTTTAAAATAATCTCTCTCATCCCTCCCCCTCACTCACTTCTCCAACAGAACTTCCTGTGATGATGAGATATTCTCTATGCTTTCCAATATGGTAGCCATAACACATACATGGCTCTTGAGTCTTGAAATATAGCTAGCATTTCTAAAAAGCTGAATTTTACATTTTAGCATTTACAAATTAAATTAAGTGATGAGAAGTGGATACCTTTTTGGACATTGCAGCTCTAAGTAAGAAAAAGCCTAACCTTAAAACTTGACCTTGTAGGGAAGCTTCCATTTTTCAGAGAGGCATACTATTTAGCAGGACATATGTCTGATTATTGCAAGGTGAATATCATGTTTTCTCTTTGGGAGCCTAATGATTTTCTACTGATTACGAACATTTTGCTGTTTTGTTTTTTTTTAAAAAAAACTGTAGTAGCACAGTTGGAAACAGTTTATATGGAAAATTCCTGCAATTAACATCTGTGAAGGGTCCAGTTAAAAGAAAAGCAAGTAAGATGATGGAGAAAACTTAATGAGTATATGCATGCTCTCTCCCACACACATGCATACACACGCATGCACACATACATTTCACCTTTTTCTACACATAAATACTCAAATGCATGCATTCCAAGTGGATTTGATTTTGTGTTCTTTGCCTAATCTAAATTTGAATACATTTGTTATGACTGAGTTTATTGTTGACTCATATATGTGTGATGGTCCATAAACCACATTAGAAATGGAAATTCCAGTGAGTTCAACAGTTATAGCAAGCTATCTACTAGTAGTCATGTTGTTTCAGTGATTAGTTATGGTGAACATTCTTGGAATCAGGCTTAACGGACTGCTCAAATGCAAATATGAAAATGAAGATGTCACTTTATGTCTGAGGGAAGCGGGGAGAGTGTGTGCAGAACAAAATAGGATATGAAGGGATCTTACCTTGGTTACTGGTATTACTGCTAAAGCACTTTAAAAAGATTTGCTTAATCAGCAGGAGGTAGGTACTAAATTATTACATGTAACAGTGGCAGGAGAAACACCAACTGAGCCTTTACCAGGCATAGTTAATGAACCATCACTTCAGGACTTTTTGGTCAAATTTGTCTCATATGTACTCTTTTATTTGTGCAAGACAAATTAGGTAGATTGAGAATTAATGAAAACATACACAAAAATTCAAGATACAGGTATATGGAGGCTCTAAGCTAAAAATTAAGGCATTTATCCAAATGACTAAAAGACTTCACATTTAACGTAATAAACAATAAAATCCCTTGATACTAAGAGACAGTGCATGCCAATTATCTATATTTCTTGAAAACCTAGAGGCATTCTTTTTTCTTTCTTTTCTTTTCTTTATTTGGTCCATATCACCTTGAACTTCATTAGAGGGAGTGTGATCAAAGGCACAGAATCCACAGTGACTCACAAAAGGACAAGTATTAGGGGTATTGTCTGTGACCGGCTGTAGGTAAAAGAGAATTCTATGGTTCATTCCACAGACGTTTAGATGCTTGCAGTCAACCAGATCCTGAGGATATGGTGGGAACGAAACAGAAAATGTCCCAGGACTCAGGGTTATTCATGATCAGATGTAGAACTATGGTCAATGGCAGAGGAAATAATTCATTTATGCAAATGCATAAAAAGGGAAGTAGAACTAGATGAAAATTCTTTGTTCAAGCTTGGTTTTCCTCTTTCATTAATCTAAGAATTCCAGTTGGGAAAACCAAGCCACTCAACTGAGCAGAGCATAAAGGTACACACTTCTGTTGTATTCTGACCCACCATCTACAGGACCCATCCACAACTTGGACTTCTGGTATAGCCTTTGTAATCTTCATTTGGGCTCAGAATAGTCCAAATATTTCTCTGGATAACTGAGCAGTCAGTGGAGCTTCTGGATTTCTTACAGACACATGCTCTGCTCTCTAGCAGCTCCACAGACTAAGCAACTTGTACCCCAAACTTAATCAATGATTAATGATCCTGCTACCTGAGACTTTCTGCTTTTCTCTCTGAAAAGTGTCTTTTTATTTTTTTAAAGGAAAGGTGCAGCAGGAATGAAGGTGAGCAGAGACAGGCAGGCAGGAAGACATAGGAGGAAAAAGTACTTTATTTATGATGTTTAGTAGTTCATCTTGGTTGTTCCCCATCGACCCCAGAAATCAAACCAGGACCTTGGGATGCATGTGGCATGTGCCCAACCACTACTCCACCAGGGCGTGCCTTCTCTGAAAATCTTACATCCCAGAAAACCCTATGGCCCACAGGCAAACCTGGACAGATGGTCACGTTCGATTTAAACCTGTACGACTTTCACTTAATCCAGGTAACATAAGTTGCTCTATAATCTATAATAAAGTCTTTCCTTTCTTATTTATAGGCAATACTATGTATTTCTATAGGTTCTTAATTTTTCCGCTTAATACACTACCATCACATGGTTTGCTTTCTCCTTATTCTGAATTCCTTCATCTAGACTTCTTCCAGGAGTTTAAAGAGACTCCCCCAATGCATCCATCTGAAAGCCTTTAAGTAAGAAATAAGGCAGTGCCTTACCGTCTCTTGACATTCCTAGGGCAAGACACTTCTGCAGTCTGCAATGTTGGCAACGGTTTCTGTTGGTTCTGTCAATTAAACAGTTTCTCTGCCTGGGGCAGGAATAAGAGGCATTGTTCTGCTGGCTTCTCCTAAAGAATCCCTAGAGGGAAAAAGAGAAGGGGAGGGAGATAGGTGGATTTATAAGAAGGGAAACAGACTATTAACATACAATTGCTGCATTTTCTACAGTGAAAATGATTGAGTGTAAATTTTGAAAATTCTATGGTTACCTCTCCTTGGATAGCTTACAGATATTTCTACTGGAGAAAATATAAATTATCTGCAGAGATAGGAAGGTATCATTCATTCATTCAACATTCACTAAAACCTGTGCTGTCCCAGGCAAAGAAAGCCAGAACTGAGTCCCTATCCTCAGAGTGGTAGGGAAGGAGTAGCAAAGAGAGTGTCGTGGCTAAGCCACATAGGACAAAATGAGATGGGCACAATAGCTCAGTCTTATGTCACATGCTTTGGGAATGAGGAACTTGGGATACTGGTCACAATAGTCGCACCTGGACTTTGATCTCAGTATTTGTTACTAGCTTCCCCTAATTTCTAAGAAGCAATTTTCCCCATTTGAAAATTTTTAATTTGGCCAGAATGCATCTGGAAGTTTGCTTCTTTTTTTAAACCGATGATGCACCTTATAATCAGGCACATTTTTGAATAAAGTAAATATGATATATAAACTGTTAAATAAAAAATAAACAATAAGTTAAAGCCTAAACCAATGTTCTTCTCTCTGCTTGGCCTCAAGCTATAGCAGTGTAAGAGGTCTTCAGCACAAGTAAGTTTGTATCTTTCTGGTATAAAATGAATTTCAAGGACCCTTCCTTCTAAACAAATCGACAATTGAGTTTGTTATTTAAAAACTTTTTGGGTGTGTCCTGGTGGCCTAGTAGATAAGGCCACCGAACGCCATCCACATACATCCCAAGGACTCAGGTTCAAAACCTGGGGCCAGGAAAACAGCCAAGATGAACAACTACATAAAATAAATAAATTCTTCTTGCTCCTCTCTCTTCCTGCCTGCCTACTCACCTTCATTCCTGCCTGTACATTTCCTTTAAAAAATGTTACATTTCTTAAACAAAGAAAAAGTTAGCAAGTTTTTGGATACCATCCACCTTAGTTATATTAATGAAAACCATACTGGGAAAAATTTTTCCCCAGAGATATGTAAGTATTATTCATCCATTTATTTAACCATTTAATCAATTTCTCTAATCACTCTTTGCTCTTGATTTGCAGTACAGCTCAAGTACAAAATGCCACTAGCAAGGTGATAATCTGTATTTACCAAGAAATAACCATATCTGGAAAGAGGAAGTCTGGAGAAGTTCTGGAATGGTAAGCCTAATATCCATCTTGCTGTGAGATCTGGAATAGCTCAGCTGACTTCCGTTAAATAGCTTCTGTTTCCTCAACCATCAAAATGAGGAGAGAGCAGGACTAAGACTCAGTTGAAGCTAGTAGCCAGAAAATTGAAGAGCACATCTAAAGACTTGTTAATCAGGAAGAATAATATTTTGACACAATATATTAAAAAAATCAATGTTAATGCCCAAAATGTATATATAAAGACAGGATCAGGATATTGATTTTTCATTTGTCTGCAATATGGCTTAGTATGGCACTAATAGAGAGCTTGACCCGTGTTGGAATGAAGCTCAGAAACGGATGTGAGATCAAAGCTCTCTAGAGAAGACAAGCACTAACTGGCTTTGTGGTAGGAAGCATAGGCTCTTCAACAGTAACTATTTCATCCCCACATATGCATGCATTATTTACTTAATGAACCAGTAGTGGCAGCATAAACATCTGATTGTCCAGTTTGAATAAATTTATGGAGTCCCTTAAAATAGAGATCACATCATTGCCCCCAGGGACTGAAATGATGCACTTCATATACCATAAAAACTGTCAGAAAGCATAACCTTAGCCCTTCAGTCTTGATTAAAGATGACTTAGAATTTATATTTAAAGAAAGAATTGGGTGGTTTTACCTTTGGATATTCTAGCGCCATTTAGAAAAAGAGTTGACAGAGAAGACTTCTGTAGTCACAGCAGTAGCCCCAATTTAAGGCCAATTTGACATTAATTATGAGACATTTCTTGCATATCTGTTTCTCATTCTTGCAAATGAGGTTTTTGGCATGAGAAAGGAATTTTGTTTCAAATTTTGTTGAATGAATAAGAATTTGAATAAATGCACAAGCAAAACTGATGTCATTTAAAATGGATTGTTGATGTTGACTCAGAAACAGTATTATGAAAATTCAGAGGTTAGTGCTGAATGTGCTGACATTAACATCTTATTTTAAACAGAATTTCTTGAGTTTCTAGTTGGAGAAAAATGTAGTATATTTACCAATGTGAGTTTTTCCATGAAATGAAAAAAAATAATGTGGCATATACTGTCATTTTTGACTAAAACCTACATATGCTTCAGAGTAACAATACAATTTCTTTGATTTAGATTCCTCCTTTAAAAAGAAAAGATAACAGAAGTTAAATACTTATTCTTGGCTATTGACTTGTTGAAATATGTTTGGTTCAGTAGTTGACTTTTTTAGAAATTACTGTTTTAAATGTTTGCTTCTTAACATGAACATATTCTCATAGTTTGAAATCAGACATTTTTTTCAAATAGAGCTTTTGCAATGAAACACAAAACGTCTCTACTTTCACATTGATTTTAAAAAAAGAAAACTTTTTTTTTTTTTTTTGGCCTGGATACTGTGTAAGCTAGACCAGAGCTCTTAAAATTGCATAGTAAACAACAGAGTTGTAGAAATGCATTCACTGGGGAGGGTTCTGATTCTAAAATTATTAGTGTTTACAAAGAAAATTATTTGTCTACCTGCCCAGAGGAAATAATAACTTGTCCTAGAAGGTTAAAAGTTTGCTGATTTGTAAGTTTGCTTTATTGTTTCTTCTAATGAGTTGAAAAAATTGCATCAAAGTGGATAACATGCAATTCTTAGTTATAGGTCTGCAGAGAACAGAATGCAAGGAGCATCTCATGATGTTCAAATATGGATTATCGCTAATCACCTCTAAAGCAGGCCAGTATGTTGATGGGTTAGTATATTAATGCTATTCTCCCCTTTCTGCATTTCTCTCCTAGCTTATTCTCATTTGTTTTTCCTTTTCTTCCTTCCATTTTCAATTCCAGGAATAATACTTTTTGAGACTATTATTAAGACAACATTATTAAGTCAACTTTTCACACAGCAGTACTATTAGACTATTACAGTAGGTCTTGTTTCATTTGTGTTTGAAAGTCTCTGAAGATTAAGGTGGGATTGTAGACTCCATGATTGTGCTGCATTTCCTTCAGTAGACTGACCTTAAATGAATAATTCCCTTTGCACGCTCTTCGATCAAACATATAATTGCTTTTACCAATAATTTTGCCAGCATATCATTTTTCCCTCTCAGATTGTAGCTGCATCTTACTTATTCTAATTATACATTAATCTTCACAATTGTTGTTGAACTGTTTTTATTTCTCCTTAGATACTTAGTCTCTCATTTCTTCTTCCCTTCTAAGGACCAATTTAAAAACTTATTTTTTCTGATTTTAGACTAGGTTTAAGTTAACTACTCTTCCTCCACCTTGTATTTTTGAAGTAACTTGTCCACAGGGATTAATCGTTGGAAATATTGGTTGAATCTGAATATGTCTTGGAGATTCAACTGGATTGAGAATTAAAAAAAACTCACATTTTTGCTGATGTTGTCTCAGTAAGTAGATCTGTGACATTGCCCAAGTGACATAATTTTGGTTACACCTCAGTAATACATTGAAAAATGAGGCAGTAAATGATTTTTTAATTAATTTAGAGATTATCTGGACTATTTCTGACTTTCCATACTTCCATTTTTTATTTTTCTGAGTATGACAATAAAAGATGACCAGATGCATATGGCAATTGTTGCCTCCATTTTTTCCCCTCAGCCACATAAAGAAATACAGAGTTTTAACCTTTAGCTTTCCACAAAGTTCTAAATGCCCTGGAATTTATTGGAGACAAGACTATGAAAACAGCAACAGTCAGTATTTATATCTCTGGAAATGCGAATAATTCAGACTTTAATCATAAGAGGCATTTTTAAGCAGTTGTAGACCAGTTCACAGTAACAAAAGGTGAAAGTCAAAAGAACAGAAAATCAACCCACCTACCCACCCACAAGCATCAGGCACAAGAAGCTTTTAGCAGGCCTCCTTTAAGAAGGTGTCAGCATGTGCATTGTGAGGTACACAATCCCTGAGGCAAACACAGATGCTGTTGGCAGTGCTGTGTTAAAGTCCCATACCTTGCAGCCTTCACACGTGATGACTCCGTAGTGGATCCCAGAGGACTTATCGCCACAAATTTTGCATGGTATCACTTCAATTTGTGCTGAAAAGGGAAAACAGATATTTTAAGTGTATAAAGTTGTCTTTTCTTTCTCTCTTCCTCTTTCCCTCTCCATCTCGCTCTCTGCTATGACCTTGATGTTTGAAGACACCATCATGGGGGTGAGGTATGAGGTCAGCCACTGCTCTCTAAATGGTTTCCTTAAGGCTCTAAGTGAAAAGGCATCCATCTACTATTTTTTTTTTTTTGCACATTAAAAATATAACCAGGGTCCAAAAGTTCTCCAAATTCCTGCTTATACTGTTTTCTCCTCTTTTAAACTTGATCTTGAAATAGTATGACTCACAGGCTCTTTGAATCCATGACTTTGACTTTCTTACTTTATACTTTAAACATTGTCACTGAGAACTGGCACATTCTCTTATTTCAATAATATTTAAAATAAACAAATAAACCAAAACTGAATGCCTGGATGTGTACTTGTGAAAATGCAGTTAGGCACGCCCTGGTGATTCAAGTGTCAAGAATGTGGCTGTGGTGGTGTATTCCACATAAGGTCCAAGGAGCCAGGCTGCAACCCAGGGCTGGAGGGAGCAACAAACAAAATGAATAGCTAAATAAATAAAGAAGATTCTTCATCCTCTCTCTCTGCCTGCCCACATACTTTCCTTCATTATTGCCTGCTTTCTTCCTTTAAAAAATGCCATTAATGAATCAGTTCAATATTTATTGCATATACTTGATGTCCACAATATAATAAAGGTTTTTGAAATAGATAAGATATGCTAATGATACCAATTACCTAATTAATGAATTAAATTAATCCATGGAGAAATCACAGGAAAAAAAAGATCAACTATGTGAGTACTATGATTTCAGTAGGAATGGAACTAGTTTCATTAGTGATAGAGACAGTTTGGTTGATTTTGAAGAATGTGTAGGATTTGATTATGCTGAATTGAAAGGAAAAGGGCATTTATGTGAATAGAATTGAATGAAGAAATTCAGAATTACAGTTTGTGATCACTAAGACAAGCAAATTTGGGTAGTCTGGAAACTTGGATATCAGATTATGAAGCTCCTAGGAGTTATACTGATGAATTTTCAGGTGATTTCACTGACCATAAGGGATCAAGGACATGAATAGGGGAAGAAATAATTCAAGTGGTGGGTGGTGTGGGTACCTTAGAAAGGTGGATTTGGCAGGCTAACCAGAAACAAGTGGAAGACTAACTACAGGGTTATTCTTAGTTGCGTTTTAGATGATAAAAGCATGGAATATACTAGTGGCAGGATGAATGGAGAAGGAGCAAATAGACTATATCAAAGGCAGAGGAGAGAAGATAAATAACAGAACAGATACAGAGGTGGAAACTGATGAAAAAGGGGACTTCTAGTTTTCCAGTCTTGAGAGCAAGATTAAATAGTAGGTTTGACAAAAATGAGGATATTGGTAAGGCAACTGTTTTGTAAAATATGGTTGGACACGAGATTTCCATTTTGCATGTGTGCAATTTGGTGTGATGTCTTTTAATAGAACCTCTTGGAAAGATGATTTTAAGTCATCTGCAAGGTTATGGATAAATTCATGAGATACACTTTATTTAGAATGTAGTAATTCCTATGTCTCTGATAGTATTCTAAGAGTTGTTAAAATTACATACTAGGAAAATCTGTTATTCCCATTCCTAATTTAAAATAATTATGCAAAGTATGCTTCAAAATGCTTTGTACATCAATCTGTCACTTGGATTCTTTTCTATAGTTTCTCATTTTTCAGTATACAAAACAAATAAATGTAAGGCATAACCCTCTTTTTCTTATTAATTTACATTTTTTTAAAAGATTAACACAGCTTTAGTATTGCACATTATGTTTGTGACATTAAATAACTTCAAATCACCTTTATAAGCAAAAACTTCAATGTTGTATCCCTATTTTTCATATGAGAAAACCGAGGACACAGGTGGTTAATGATACCCTGACTTAAGCTATGAGATTGCAACCAGAAATTAGCCAACTTTCCTGATACTGAGTTCAATTACTTCTCTCTGCCTTCCAAAAAGATAAAAAATGAATGCAACTTTGAATTCCTATTCTATCCCATTAACACCAGCTAAAGATCCAATGAGAAAAACATCAGAAAAAGAGACACAGGTAGCTAAACTACTTATTAGATGAGTATTTAATTTTCTTCTGTTTGTTTAGCTTTTGGATTGTATGAACTGTCCTTTTCATTTCAAATTGCATTGTTTGCTTTTTCTTTATATTTTTGATATGGGAAAATATTGAGGTCTGATGTCATTCTATTCTGTTCTTTGGTTCTTGTCACTAAGCTGTTAATGTTTGGGACCATGGCCAAGAAAAAAGTCTCTGATCTTGTTTTCAGGTTTATAAAGCTTATCTAACAAACTTGATAGATTTATGAGGATTAAATGAGATATTTTATGTAGAAGTACCTTATAAACACGGGAAATCTATAAAATGTCAGTCTTCATCATCATCATCAACTACATCATCATTGTTCATTATTATATCTAACTCTTTTGAATAAGAAATGACATTCTACATAAATTTTCTAATATTAAGCATTTTATCATTTAAAAATAATGAACAATATTATATGCTATTTTGACTTTTTTTTTTCCAAAGTAATACTCTCTACAATTATTACAAAATGACTAAAAATCCCAGGTATCCATTGAACAGTTGTTAGGCTTATATGATATTAAGTCAGCACCACTCTTTGCATAAATTACTCCCCAGGGAGTAACTTACACGTGGGGAGAATCTGCTTCAATAAGTTCTTAATTATAAAATGATCTAACTCTAAAGGAAATGAAAATAGAGGTAATTTCCCCCCTGGGGTGTGAGAAGATGTTTTTGAAAGCCACAAAGTTTATCTTACACAACTTTGGAAATACAAATGGGATAAGGAATGACTCAATAGAGCATCTGCATACTTATACATTTTTATAATCCTAGCTCAGCATATAATCCGGAAGCACTGTAAACATTTTAACAGTATTTAAAAGAGAAAGAAATTACTTAAAAAGGTATACATATGTGGTTATATGTAGGGAGAGGTTTGGAAAACCCATGATTATTTTTACCTGTTGTGACAGAATACAACATCAGAGGGATTTTATAGGTGAAGATAAATTTAAATAATTTCAGTATCCTTTTCCCTTTCTGTCATAGTTCATACACTGTATTTTATAAAGCAAATAATCAAGGCAGACTGTTTCAGACACTGACTAGGACAACAGATTACATATTGTTTCAATACTTGTCACTTCTAAATGTCTTGCCATTACATCAGTCATAGCTTCTTGTGTAATTGTCTTGCACTGACTACAGATCTGTTGGCATGCTATTTGTCATGCTTTCAAACTAAACATCTAGAAAGGATTTAGTGGTTTGGATCTGACCAGCTGTGACAATGAAGGCAAAATACGAAAACTGAAGAGAGAGTTCAACTTTCATACTTTTGTTTGACTCACTGGTTCTATATCAGCAATAGCACTCTCTCAGACAGACTTAGAGCTTAAATGCCCTGTTTGGAGGTGTGGTCATCTTTTAGCTTTCAACTTCTTATATCACCCTCTTATTTATATTTTTTTCTATTGGTAATCTTGGGTGGAGTCTATAGTTAAAATTTTATTTACCAATTAAATTTTTTCATTTATAAAAATAATGTTCTTTAGTGTTTTTAATGATATTCTTACAGTGTCCAAGAATGTATGAAAGATTGAAAATAATTTGATGTTTTACTTTATATTCGAACAACTTATGATGCACAATTAAAGTTTCATGATTAGGCAAAAAGGTCCTATTCAACAATTATAGTCGAATTATCTCTCCCTCATTGAAGTCGGCGATTCTCTCCCACCAATGCTTCCTGAAGGCCCTTCTTTGCGTAGCATTCCATAAAGCCACCCTGTGTGCAGTTCTTCCTGCTTATCAAAACTATGTATCTTTAGCTCTGCTCCCTCAGAACCTCTACTGGTGATGGCAAGTATAAGGCTACATAAATTAAACCGAGTTGATGAGTTAGCTAGTCACCGTGATACATCAAAATACCTTACCTGTTGAAAGTCCCTATCAGGAATGGTAATGATTACAAACGTTTCAGGTGCTTTCTGCTGGAGGAAACATTTTCACTGTGTGTGTTCTTTTGACTCTCAATACCTACTATTCTATCTCTAACAAATCAACTCAGCCATTTTTATATTCTGGGTACTTCAAGTCCATTGAGGACAGGGACTGGGTCATACTTGTTTTTTGTGCTTTCTATGGTACCCAAAAGAGGACATTTTTTTCTTTTAAAGGAAACATATGAGCAGGAATGAAGGTGAGTAGGCAGGCAGGAAGAGAGAGGAGGAAGAGGCTTTTTATTTTATTTAGCTCTTCATCTTGGTTGTTTCCCTGGGCCTAAGGTCTTGAACAAGGGACCTTGGGATGTGTATGGATGGTGTCTAGTGGACTAAACTGCTAGGTCACTAGGGCATGCCTAAAAAGAAATTTTTATAACCCCTTTAAGTAGATTTACATTTTTTTCTTTTCAGTATAACCAAGAAATTTGGTACATCTTTTGATAGAAGAGGCTTTATTAAGTAATATTAATTTTCCATATTTGGGGTGAGGAGGAGAATTCATAATCTTGAGACAGGGGGAGAATTTATTTTGAAAAAGACCTCCGATAATTCTGGTACGGTATGATGTAACTCCTGTTAAGAATTAAATGAATCCACTTATTAATCAGGAATTTTGTGTAGCATGTAAACCCCTTACAAAGTAAATACAACCTGAGAAAAAGGCCAGAATCTGAAAATCATAGACAGGGACCAGTAATTCTATGTTTCCTGACCTTTGATTTGAGAATATACTTGTAGTATCTTTTGTTTCCTGCTTTATTTATTTTTCATTTTAATTGTTTTTGTCTTAAGGGAAATAAGTAGGATCTACCCATTCTATGATAGTTCTCATTCCTGGACACCTGGCTTGCCTATTAGTTTCTGTGCCCCGGAATTTTATAGTTATGCTAAAGGTGGACAGTGCAGGCTAGCTCTTCATGACTGAGTACAGCACAATTTGCATGTGGAGAGCTTTCCAATAAAGGTGACTATTTTGGTTAAAATTCTTTGGCAGATGATCTCAGTAGTTCAAGCTGTATCTCATCTATTAGTTGTGACAGATTCAAGATGAAAGTCCCTGTATGTCCTCTTTCCCTCTCCCACCGGTAGACTGCTAAATAACCAACCTCTATTAGGTACCAAGTTCTTGGATGTCACATAATAACAAACTCAAAGGATGAAACAAGTCTTCCTGAGATCTGTTTTCACTGTTAAGTCTGGTTTGTAGAAAATAGCACCAAGATTGGGTGAGACTGAAGGGTGGAAAAATGTGGCCCAAAGTAAATATTTTGAGATTTTGCCCTAATATTGTGTGAGGTGGTGATTTAAAAAGATTTCTAATGTTGGATCAGGTATATGTTCATCAGGGCACATGGAATCTTAATTCCAGCTTCCTGCTTTAATACTAAATACAGTGCATGAAATTCAGTACACAAGTCCCTACTAGACTGCTGTCATGTCCATCAACATGAGGGATCTGTTCCTTCTCAAACCTTTTGCTTGTTATATCCTGGGTGGTGGTTTTTGTGAGCCTTAATACAATTGATTCATTTGATAGATAGCTTCTGACTGATCGAAAAATAAAATTTGCCTTTATATTATCATAATTCCTCAAATTATGGATCATTGGAAACAAGAGAAAGAAAGAAAAATACTATCATATGATAACTGCAAAAAATTATTTTCTTTCAAAAGCATAATTTGTAGGATACCAGGAGGGAGTTAATTTATATTTTAGATGTGAGTATTTATCCCTGAAGAGTTGCTTGCCTTCTCTAAATCCCCAGAGGACTGAAACAACAGAGAATGAGACCAACACAGAACAATGACAGCAATTAGAATGATCATTAATAGCAATTACTGATAATAAGTTAAATATCCCCCTTGGAAGCAAAGAAAATCACTTTTATAAGTCATAGTAGTTTTAAACTCATAATTTATGAATTAATTCCCATTAAGTACATTCTGTCGTGTCTAAGTTTTAATTATAATGAGAGATGCGCGTGTAGGGCGTACAGCAGATTGAAAACAGTTTATAACTTCCACGACCACGCGGTGTGGTTCCTTGCCATCACCGGGGAGCATGTTGGAAAAGCAAACTCTCAAGACTTACCCAAGACCAACTGCACCAGGATTTGCTTTTTAACAAGATTTTTAAGATCCCCGAGGCATTCAAGTTTGAGAAGAACTGTTCTATGTCCAGATAATCATCGTTACAGCCACTCTGAGAACTGACGGAATTTTTAATTTCCCTGGCATTAAAGGAAATTAAAACCTTACAAAATTTTGGAAAAGTTGTTTCTTTTGTCACTCAGTCACGTCTCTTTTGTTCAAGTGGCAGCAGAACAATGAAAGGGTTTGTTACAAAGAACTCTGGTCACTAATTGACGAGGCAGAAGAAAAAGATGCCAGTGTATTCCCAGAAACATCTTATATTACCGTAACGAACACCTAGTACCAGGTTTCCTTTGGAGATTTAACGATTGTCAGCTGTACCTATCTCTTCCTCACGTCATAGCTCTACTCGGTCAGATGTCCCTCCTCTTCTGTGGATTTGCTCTTGGGGTCGTGACGGCGAGCTCACTTTGGATAGTGTGAAAATGCCTCTCTGGAGAAGATTTAAAAAATAACAGTTTTTCTACTTAAAAAAATTGAATTGCACAAAGCTTACTCTTTTGGGTGGAGGTAGGGAGGTTAAGTGATATTTGAAACAGACATGAACTCATTTTGCTATCTACGGTAAGTCAGAAGAGGAAATATTTGGACAGCTGCTGCATCCCGCGGAGGAAGACCAGTTAACACCAAGTTCAGTTGTCATGATGGATATGCATCATAGCCCTCATGGATATGCATCATAGCCCTCATGGATATGCATCATAGCCCTCTCATCCTTCCTGATAATTCTACTCAAAATGCGACCCTGATAAGCATTGTTGGCATTGCCTCGGTGTTTGATAGAATGCGTACACTTAAGTTCTACCTTAGACCTACAAAATCAGAATCTGCGTTGTAACAATCTCTCTGTTATTCACATGCAGAGTAAAGTTTGAGACATTCTTGAAGTGAGAAAGACAAGACATTCTACAATTTAACTTGCAGGATATCTGCCCCAAACCCTAATTCTCCCTAATGGAAACTTCATCTAAAAAAGAAGACATGTACTCTCTTTGATGTAACTATTGTTTTCCAATTATAAAAAGAAAACATAAATAATTTTGCTTCTGTGGATAAACGTCATCTCAATTTTTTCAGAGTTCCTTTCTCTAGTCTCCATTTAGTTGAAAACATCAACAGGAAGCTCATATCAATGTAGAATCATCTTCACTGAAAAAGAGCAGGGATGGTGAAACTCCATACAGCACGTCACACATGATTTGAGTGACCTACAGAGTCCATGCCCATAAGAAAAATTCAAAAAGAGCTAAACAGCCTCTTTTCAGACAATAAAAGACTATAGTTTTTCTTTGTTAAAAACTGACTTGCAGTTAGAAATGAAGAGGCAAGTCACAGACTAAAGAAAATATTACAAAATGCATCTCTGATAAAGGACTTGTTCCCCAATATACAAAAAGCTCTTAAAATTAATAAAGGGCAAAAGAACAGACAATTCAGCAAATAAGAGAAATAGATGGCAATGAGCATATAAAATATGCTCAACATGGGATTACACATTAAAATAGGACTGTGATGCCACTACGCTTAGTAGAATGACTAAATTCTGAAAAAGGGACAATACCAAATGCTGGTGAGTATGGAGAACAAAAGGAATGGCGGTTGCTGGTGGGAATAAAAAATGGTACACATGGCCTCACTATAGGACCTAGCATTTATGTGCATAGTATTTTAATTGAGTTGAAAATTTACGTCTATCTAAGGACCTGCTCACGAATGTTGATGGCAACTTTATTCATAAATGTCCCAAACTGGAAACAAAAAGATAGTCTTCCATAGGTGAGTAGATCAATCAAAATGTGGTACATTCGGCCAATGTAATATCATTTGGTGATAAAAAGCAATGAACTATTCTTCTGTGAAAGGCCATAGAGGAATCTTAAATGCCAATGGCTAAGTGAAAAGCCAGTCTGAACAGGCTGTCTAAGGTATGATCTACATTAAATGTCATTTGAGAAAAGGCAAAACTATAGAGACAGTTAAAAAAAAAATTGCTGACTTCCACAGGTTGGAGAGGAGGGAAAGGAGGGATAAATAGGTAAGACACACAAAATTGTCAGGGTAGTGAAAGTGTCATGGACAGTACTGGAATGGTGCATAGGTCTATGCATTTGCTGAAACCCAAAAAAAACGGTACAGTGCAGCTCTGTGAACTTTCCTGTACACTAGGGACTATATTTAATAATGTATCAATACTTGTTCATCAACTGTAGCAAATATATCATAGCAATGCAAGATTCTAATGATAGATGAAACTGTCTATGTGTATGTAAGTACATATATGGAATGCTGCTCAATTATTCTATAAATCTCAAATTGTACTAAAAATTTTAATTATTAACAAATAATTGATGTATATGAACTTTTTTAATAGAAGTAGTGAGGATCATTTGAGACAGCTCAAAACAGACAAGGAGTAAGTACTCTAAAAATCAATTCAGCAAAAATTTGGTTTTTATATAGGCAAAACTGAATGCTTATATTCAAAATGAATAAAATGATTGTGCAACGATGGCACAGCCCACAAGGTCTGCATAGCCTGTGCCAGGGCAGACTGAGATGAGTGCTCAGTGCAGCTGGAAACTGAAGACTGGTTTCAACTGGAAAAGCTGGAAGGGTTTGGTGGAGAAGACGACTTTTGAACTGGGTCTTAGAAAGTGCGCAGGGCTTCAAGAAGTAAAAACATGGAGGGAGAGTGAAAACTTGAAATTGGTGACTAAAGACTGCAAGAGGAAAATTCAATTATGTGAGTAAAATTCCAGATTAGCTATTTAAACTTATGTTGGCAGCTAATTAATGAGGATAAATAAAGAGTAAATAGTAGCAGGATGGTTGTAGCATTATTTAGCAGCCATGCTCTTGTCTGAGTCACTCATCATGTCAGGCTGAACCTTATGGAATTGTAAACTGTCAACTTCATAGGGTTTAACCTAGTAGTATTACTGTTCATGGTGCACTGATATAATTCATATACTACGTTCTTTTCAAGAACACTCAAAAAGACAAATGAAATAGGGACATGCTTGATATCCACTTCCAACCCCAGGATGAGAGCCAGGGTCCCTGGGATGCATGTGGCCTATGTGGGCTGAGGCGATGAGCTAACAGCTAAAGCACCATCGCACATCTAAATTATATACTGGAAGGTAGATGAGCCATATGCTATAGTAGGAACACTAACACACACACCTCACACATACACACCCCAGGAAAACCCTGACTAACTAAAGTTTAAGGTGTAAAACACACAATATTATTTCTCATTTTCTTCACAGATAAAACCATAGAGACCAAGAAGTTCTCACTACTAGTTCAGAGTTTGAAAATAAGAAAAAAGAATAGTTAGAGGCAAAGAAAGACTAAATATCTTGAAGTGAACTAAAAAGAAAAGAGAGAAGGCAGGACTACAGGAGAAAGGACGAGAATGCATTCTAAAATACAGTGATCAGAATCCAACTTCAATGCTTTTATTCTTGAAAAGGGAAACATTGTAAAACAAAGGTGGTATTTTATCTTCCCCTGTGATAGTTGGGTGGATTATTGTGCCACATGAGGTCTAAAATCAGAATGGTGGGGCCATAATGTAATAATGATATGTAATTTCTTCCTAATAGAAGCCTAACTTTATTTAACCAGCTCAGAACATCCCAAAATTTGCTTGGATGGCTCCAAATTAACAGTATTATATTTGCACTCTTTTATATTTACAAATACTTCTGATTTTTTAATATGTCCTTAGCCAGTAATAAACTTCAGCATGTAGCTGAGGTATGTACATCTGTGTGAGTGTGTATATCTATGTGCGTGTGTGAGAGAGAGAGAGAATGAAAGAGAGATTGAGAATGAAACAGAAAAAGAACAACAATGACCAGAAACCCTGAAGATTTCCTTTAGCATCAGATGGTTGATTTAGGGAAATATTTATACAAAGAGGCACGCTAACGTATTAGGGAGTTCTCACTTATGGGAAAACACCTTGATCATTTAATGACACCAGTAAACATTTTGTAAGAACTCAGATTTTGGTACACATTCTTTGGATTATATGCAAGAGATCTGATTTTGTTTTTAACATATGTAATTCTATAATAAAATATATTGCAAGTTTCTGTGCTTAAAATTACATTATTATGTCATTTATGTTCTAGCAAGCAGAAGTCAGCCTTCATTGCTGCTTCCACATTGACTCTTGAAATCAAAAGAAATTATGAAATTGAAATCTATAAAAAAAATTCTTATTTCATCTCTAGAGACAGGAACAAGTTCAGAGGTTGCAGAAAGGCATGTTTGGATTTTGTTTATCCTGACATAGATGGACTATTACCAAGAAGGAAAAAGGAAGCATACGGAACTTAAAGGAAATGATTTTCATCTATACACAACACCAGAAATTGTTGTAGGGGTAAAATGATAATTTAGGATATCACTCTAGATGATCTCTCTTGCAATTTCACCCTGTGCCAACTGTCATGAAGGCCCTGTATCAATGTGGGCAAAGGGCCAGCCGTCCAACAAATGCAGAATTGTTAGTGTATAGGTCCCTCGAACGCTGAACTGCTGATACTGCACACTTTTTCTAAAGAGATTACCAGCATAATCCTAAATAATATAGGACCCGAGTTATCTTATTTTTGAGCTCATCAGATCCAGCATGCTGCACGTAATCCCTCGCAGCTTTATTCAGTGTTTATGTAAGCTGGTGGTAAGGAGTTGTACCAACAATGATGACCATGTAGTAAGAAAAGGTACCGTGATTTTCAAATTCCATTTCAACAAACATCTTCCTCAAAAATGAATGTTTTTCCATAAGCAGGACATTCATAGCCATTGACTGATAGTTTGTAACAATATTTGCATGGAGATATTTATGGCTGTTCCTGTGTTAGCTGTGTGTCTTCTACATTAATTTCTATCTAAGGTATTAATATGCTACCCAGGGAAGTGAATTGGTAGAAAAAAATTTTTGGATTGTTTTTCTTTTTGATTTCTCTGTAGATTTGTTTTACTTCTACAGCAATAGAGATTTTTTTGTGGGGGGGAAATAATAGAGAAAAAAGTGGCAAAAACTAAAAATTGCTAAGGACAGCACCAAGTATTCTACTGCAGTGACTTGAAAAACAGTTGCAGCTTTAACTTGGGATATTCTTTTTAATGCCACCAAAATCAAAGAGGAGAAAGAAAAACAACTGGTTCTCTTTGCAAACTGTGAAGACATTTGCTCATATAAATGAGTTGTGCATACACGCTTCTAAAATCAAACACTGCTTTTTTATGTAATTTTACAACAGAAGGCAAATTTCTGTCTTTTTTCCCCCAACAAATTATGGGAGAATAGAATATTTCTGTTCACCTGTGAGTCTCTGCTAATTGTAATTCAGACCCAAAGAGGATTAAGTATATGGACGTTAATACATCCAGTGTTATTAATTTCTAAACAACAATAGCAACGATATCCTGAGTAAATCTGTCAGTAGTGAGGATAAATAGCTGTTTAAAGACTCCATTGATGTCAGAACTGCAATCTGCTGGTAATGGCTTATTTCACAAGTAAGTTCTTTAAATACATATACTTGGAAATTAATGAATAAATGCACTGAAACAGTATCTATTCTTTGCTAAAAATACAAATGGCAGGAAGCTCTAAACATTGCGAAAAGATGTAATCTGAGTTTATCAAATCTTTAAAGGAGCTGTAATTTGATTAGCAACTTTTTTAAACAACTATAAAATTTACATTATTTGAAACAATTATATCAAATTGCATTTAAAGTTTTCCATTTGCTTTTCAGTAATATCTAGTAAAGTAAAAAAAAAAAAAAATCAACAAATCATGTATCATTTTGCCCTTAAAGATTTTAGATACATCTTTAGATTTAGACATTTAGACAAACAAGCAAAACCTCACGTTATGAGATACTGTGTATTTAAGGGAAGTACATTCTAACATAAAAAAATTAAGAGACAAATGCAAACTGAATTAGCCTCATTGTTTTTATTCATTCAACCAAGTAGCCTTTTTTGAAAATAGATTTCTTACGTACGAGAAAGTGTCCGGAATAATGTATTTATGAACTGAATTTTAAAAAAAATTAGGAAACTGAAATAATCAGAATGAAAGCAGTGCTAATGACTGAAATCAAAGCTACCAAACTGTGACAAGGATGTTCACACTCTTCATATGAGTGTAATGTGGCAGAAGATGACTTGAATTCAATCGTAAAACATTATACATTTGGTTATTCACTTCAGGATATGACAAAAATTTATATAGAAATACATCCTCCAGTGGAAAATTAAGCCTGAGTGACTTATTTATTACATATAGTCTCGGTCAGACAATATTTTATTGTCCCCATACCTCATTATCAATTTATTTTGCTGAGAGCTTATAAATTCTTACTTTCTGGCCTGGAGGATAGTTCATACAACTAAGGTTCAGAAGAGAGAAGAAAACGTAAAACTCACCAGTGGCATCAGCTTTAGTTTTGAGCTCGTTCTCACACATTTTGATGTAGCAATTAAGAGTCTAACTGAAAAATATTGCACTTTTCACTAGAGATCGGACTGCCCCTGTGTTACCCCAACACTAGAATCCCAACAGACTGCATTAATGAGATTAAATAAAAGAGGAGTTAGAGGCATCAACTGTTCCATTTCATTAAGTGAGGGTGAAGGGCTGCTCAGGCAAGGAAGGCGGGAGGGAGAATATTGGTTTCTTTTTTGGATACCACTTACTCACTAAAGAATGCAGCATTTGCTAAATCACAATCAGCAGTGAAAACATCATTTCCCTCATAATGGTAGAGATACATACAATTTCTGCGCTTTAATTTGCCTTTGTTTTCATGCTGCTGAAAGCTTATCTAATAGGCAGATAACGTAATAAGTCATCTCTGTGATTATAAAACTATAATATACCTTTCCTTCAGAATCAATTTGCTCCCAATTTTGGACCTTTTTATTGGGGTCTAGTGATGAAGTGTTGTATAAAGGTATGACCATGCTCTTGTTCTTCCAAATGGTCGATCACCATTGTCGATGGAGTAATAAACAGCATAGGAGCATTTCATAGACAGAGAAGGATGCATGCCATAGAGTAGCAGTGGCAACAAAGGTTGAGACTTCTTTGGGGACTTAACACCAGGTGAGTCACCGGATGTCAAACCTGAGTTCTAAAGTGACTTCATTCTCCCAGCATGACTCAGTGCTCCCATTTATAAAATAAGAATGATGAAGACACACAGACATCTTGATTTTCAGCCCTTGTCACTAGAGGGATAGGTAGATGAATATACAGAAAATTGCTTTGACTTCCATGGGAAAGAGCATGCTCTTAATGCAAGAGCAGAATGTTCAGGACTGTCTGCTTTATTTTTGCTTATAGTTTCTAAATTGTTTCAATAATGAATGGCAAAACTTGCTCTTTGGCCCTCACCTGCCCTTATCACCTTGCCAGCTCTCGTTTTCTTTTCACCCAATACTTTAACAAATGGTTGACCTGAATCCTAATAGAATTGCTTTTCATCTTCTTTCCTTCCTTCCTTCCTTCCTTCCTTCCTTCCTTCCTTCCTTCCTTCCTCTCTCTCTCTCCCTGCCACTCTTCCTCCCTCCCTTTCCTTCTTTCCTTTTTCTTTCTTTTCTTGTTTTAAAGAAAAGGTACAGGAGGGTAGGCAAGCAGGAAGGCAGGCAGAGAGAGAGGAGGAAGAATCACTTTATTTTATTGTATTTAGTTGTTCACATTGATTGTTCCCCTGGTCCCAGGTCTTGAACCCAGGACCTTGAGATGTATGTAGGGCTGCATCCCGGGGGTACTAGACTGCTAAGCCACCAGGGTGCACCCAGGACTGCTTTTCAATTGGAAGAAAGACAAAAAGGTTCAGAGGTGGGTAGAGGAAGCTAGATAAACTCATTAAATATTATTGTCAGCATGGAATAGCTGAGTCCAACTTTGGAAGTCCAGTGAAAAACCAAGAAATAAAAAAATAATAATCCCCAGGGGTTTCTCTCTTATCTCCCATTGATTTGTGTAGAATCAAGGCATCTTGAGTACTTAGATATTTCTAAAGTGATTCTAGTAAACAGCCAGGATTGAAGACCCTTGATGCTTCTTATAATCACCAGAGACATAACCTTAATTATCTGAACTCCTTACCCTCACCAACTATAGGGTCAGAAATTTTGGAAGAGGGGCCTGGGAAGCTATATTAATAAGCACTCAGATATTTGCTATGCTTAGATAAATTTGAGGAAAATAAGAAAACAACTTTGAATTTTGAATTAGAGCTTCTGGCTTTGAAGTCGGACAATTTGCATAATTTTTCTCTACCTTAGGTGGTATATCTCTAAAAGAAGGTCATAATACCTACTGACTAGTGTTATATGAGGAGTAAATATGAGCATTAGCACAGTATCTGGTACATATTGGGATTTCAGTAAATAAATGGAAAATGGGTCTGCCTACCTTTTCTTATCTGAGATATGCTCTTTGGCTATTGATTCTGGTTATCACTAGTTCATTCAGCCAATACTTATTAATAAATTAGCAATACTATTTGTACTAGGAAGTAAGGAATAAGTATGATGAAGTTCACAGTCTAACGCACTAAATCTATGGATTTATTTCAGTTTATTTTCTCCCATTGTAGGCACACTATTGGAGCAGTGGTTAGGACAATCACCTCTGAAGAAGGCAGGTCACATTCCCCTGGGTTTGAGTCCCAGGTCCAGGGGAAAGCAGCCAGTGTGAACAACTAAATGGAAATAAAATAAAATGCTTCTTCCTCTTCTCTCTTTCTGCCTTCCTACTTACCTTCATGCCTGCCTACACCTATCCTTTAGAACTTTTTTCTCCCAAGATTATTTTTTATTTCTGATATAATTTAATTTCATTTTACAATTTGTGTTTTCTAGTAAGGCAGAATTTTAGAAGACTTGTGAGTAATGAAAATAAGTAAAAAGCTATGTAATATATCTATATCTATCTATCTATCTATCTTTTTTTTTTTTTTGGTCAGAAAGCTATCAGAGTTGCAGCATGGCAAATGTTTCAAGTGTTTCAGTTTAAATTTAGATAAAGAATTGTTCCCTGTGAATTATTTAAAGGTTATTAATTATTAACTTGCATGGAATGGAATTTATAGGCAAATCATAGGGAGCTGGAAGCCAAATCTCAGGACTGGAAACTTAGATCTCCTTATAACTTCTGAGTCTTGGGAAATGCCAGCTCCTGCTCTGGCCAGCGAGGAATTGGGTGTCAGAGACACAGCGGTGTCTTGATGCACAGAGCACACTCATCCCTCTAGAAACAAAGGGCAGCTTGGGAATAGGAACACAGGCAAGATGAAGGTTCCAGCCTGGACAAGCCGTCGAAGTTTAGGAAACAAGGAAGAAATGACTGGAATTTCTCTAAACCATGGTTACGCCTCCTGACTTTCTTGATCAAAAACTTCTTAGCCCTTTAGGGTCCATAAGATAAACCCAATCTTCTCCTTGGCTTGGCTTTTTATAGCCAGGGTTTGCTCTATTTTCAGAAGTCACTTTTGATTCAGGGCCAAAGTCATCCATTCACCTTCAAATTCTGCTCCCAAATTCCTCAGTTTTCTGCCCTTTTCTGCCACCCCCCACGCCTTGGCTCTTGCTGGAGCCTCCTCTCTCTACTGCCTTCCAGCTACCCACATCTAACCTATTCTTGATGTCCCAGCTCAACATCCAGCAATTCTGCAGAGCATTTCCTGGTCACTGCAGTCACGATGACTATCATGGGGTCCCATGTCTCTACCATTCACTCGGTCCTAGTGTTCTTCCTTAATCTTGCTTATATGCTTACCTTTCACCTTGACTGTAAGCTCCTTATGGATAAAACCTGCTCTTTGTGTGTCTCCTAGTGTCTAACATAAAGTTTCAACAATCTGTGTGGAGTCCATCAGTGGGTGGTATGTATCTGGTGATTGACTGCAGCTCTAGGTGACCAGGGATAAATCTCTCTGCTTACTCCCACCATTCCTTTAACTTGTTTCACTTGATAGTTCATTACTGGGGAGCATTTCTTTGCTTGCTGCTACTTAGTAGAGAGGAAGGAAAGGTTAAGACGATAGTGCTTTTTTTCCTTTATGTAGTCATTCTTGGTCCTCAGTGTAGGAATAAGGAAGTTGGAACACCTCAAACTCCACTCACAGAGGTGTGGGGGTCCAGCAATGTGTCTTTTCATGAGCTCTCTAGGTGGCTGGATAGATAATCTCTTGCAGATCTACTGCATTACAGTGTGGGTTTTCCATGACCAGAAGGAGCTAGAGTTAATTCACAGCTCTGACACATACTGGTTGTATGACCGGTACAAGGCATGTAAATTTTCCAGGGCCTCAGTTTCATTATTTGTAAAATGGCCATAAGAATACCTGCCTGAAAATTTATAGTGAGAGAATTAAAAAGAAAATTACTCAGCACCCTCCTAAGCACAAAATAAGCACTTAACAACTGTGGGCAATTTTGAGATGACTTCAGTGGAGACTAGAATGTGCCTATGCCTTCAAAATTGATTTTTTTCTACAAGTTTTACAAAACTTGATGGCACATTAAAATCTCTTGGGAGTTTTTTAAAAGTAGCTGTTTGCCAAAAGACTCACTGCAGACCAATTCAATGAGAATTTTTGGAAGTGAGATCTGGCATTTGTATTTTATAGAAGACACCAAGATGATTCTGATGACAGCATATTATTGCAATCTATTATAATCAATATTGCTACAAGAAAGAGTTGTGAGATTGAATACAGGTTAATCACCAGCAATTTTATCACCAGTAATGTCAGTTGTCATATTCATCATTTCTATGATTTTATCCAATTTCAATGGGCGAAAATAAAAAGCTAAGAGATAGGTTCTAGAGCAGTGTTTCCCAAAGTTGCCATTGTTAACATTTTAACAGGAGGAAATGTTCTGCGCCTTGTAAACACCCTTGTCTTCCAGCACTAGACCGATGCCAAGTGTCATCCCCTAGTTGGACATCCAAAAAGTTCCCCACATACTGCCAAGTAGCCCCTGGGTGACAGAATAGCTCCTTAAATAGCTCCTAGTTGTTCTAGAGTTTCGGCCTGAATACAAATCTAGGATTTGCTATTTATTAGCTATAAATTCAAGCAAAGTACTCAATCCCTCTGTGCCTTGATTTCCACACTGTGAAATGGAGGCAATAGCAGTACGCACCTCATAGAGTTCTGCTACACCATTTAAAAAGAGAAAATGTGTATAAAGCACTGAGAACAGTATCTGGAACTTGGTGCATGTTATGGAATGAATGTCATTGTCCCCCCAAAAACTCATGTTGCGATCCTAATTCTCAATGTGATGGGTGACCTTAGGAGGTGTGACCTTGGGAGGTTATTCTGTACCAAGGTGAAACCCTCAGGAATAGAATTAGTGCTCTTATCAAAGGACTCCATAGAACTCTTTCTTACTTTTAATGCTATAGAGCATGATGAAAAGAAAAGCCAGCAGACTGCAGCCCAGAAGAGGGCTCTGACCAGAAACCAATCATGCATGCAAACTGCTCAGACTTCCAGCCTCTAGAAATGTGAGAAATACATTCCTGCAGTTCACAAGACACTCAGTCTGTGGTTCTCTGATATAGCAGCTGAACAAACTAGAGCATACTTATTGGGTAAATGTCAGCCATCTCACACACAGACACACACACACACACACACACACACACACTTCTCTAGTTATGAATTTATAGGAAGGACTTAAACACCCAGAACCACTGTTTCTTAATTTGTAAATTAAAGAAAATAATCACTATTTAATGTATTTGTGCAAAAATTATATAATGTAATTGATATATCAGATAATATATGCCAAAGCTATTTAGGAGTTGAGATTTAAACTTTAGGAAATAGCAAAAACCCAATCACTTCTTGAATTCTTACATTTGTTTTTCCAGTAAATAAATGTTTGTTGCATGCTGTTAATATTCTAGTAATTGAGTTAAATGTTTTCCCTATGGAACTTTCAGAATGTATTCTTACTGTGGAAGAAGAGTAAGAGATTTCTCTGATTCTCATTCGACATGACTTAGTTGTGTTCAATGACAGGAGGCTCAGCATTTTGCAAGACTATCATTTTCACCATTACATTCTGGTACTGAGCAACCAACATGATTTCCTCACCTCACATGTCTATAGCATGCACACAAGTCTTTCTGAAATAAAAATACTTTGGGGAATGCCCTTGTGGCTCAGGAGTCTGAGACAACTGGGGTGCGGACCATGTAAAGCTCAATGACTCGGGTTGGCCTGGGGCTGGGGGCAGGGTGGGACAAAGCCAAATTAAGTCCAAACAAATAACTAAATGAAAATGCTTCTTCCTTCTTTCCCTCCCTCCCTCTCTGAAAAGAAATAATAAATAAAAAAACACTCTGTTTTGTTTTGTTGATCTTAACCGTGTAGTAAACACTACAAAAAAGTGCTATGGGATCAGTCTTTCATTACTTGATTTCTGGTACATACAAGATAACTGCCAGTTATACTATCTTACCCTCCTAGTCCTATGGTTCTAGGCTGTAATTTGGTCTAAGGTCTTGTTGCTGAAGGTCTGTGTTGCATATGTGTATATGTGTACAGGTGTATCTGTCTCTCTGTATATCTATATCTATATATGGGTACATAGTCATGTGTATTATATACACACTTATGTATACATAGTATAAATGCTTACCTAATGTAACTCATCTTTCTCTGCTTTTTAATATGGAATAATTTATTTCTAATTTTCTAGAAGACTTTCAATTCACCAGTAGTCTCAGATTACAATAAAAAAAGAAACACATCTTTAATTTCTAATACAGCACTCATCTGGATACTTGCCCTTACTTGAAATGATAAGATTTACCCTGTACCCCCTGTTCTGTGGTGAACTTCAATTCTACCTTAACGATTCCTGTTCTACCTCCTTCCAGCCTGAGTGGAGGAGGTACCAGTCTTAAAAGTAAGCAAAGGAATTGATACCATAAGAATGTTTCCCAAGGTACCTTAATTTGGAAGTTGACTTCAGATAAGCTCCTTCATAAGCCTGTATGTGATGAAGGCTACTATTATCTGGTGCCGTGGGAGACAGCAGTAATTTTGCATATCGCTGAACATGCAGCATCACAGGATGAGCTGTGATTGTTTTAATCCAGGGCACATGATTATAAGCTGCTACACCTGAGACCTGTATTGTTAGGACAGCATGGACTTCATCTATGCTAGCTCAGAATTTTCTAGAAACACCATTCAAGAGACTGGTCTTCTTCCATTGTGGTCATCCAATAGAAAGAATAACTTCCTCCTTTTATAAATATTGGTGATGAAAGATATTTATGGTGATTGCTTAGATTCTACATGTTTCTTTCTGTATAACAGCATCAGCAGCATATCCTGACTGACATGAGACTAGGCAATCCTGTCAGAAAGAATTCAGGTATGGTCATTAGTGCTAAATCAACTCAGCTTTTGCCCCCAAATCAGCAAAAGATTTGAGTTTCTCATCTAGTATCTTTTAAGAAACATCTTCACTAAGAGACAACTTAGCAACCAGATACAGTAAATTTACTTAGAAAGGTAGAAAACTGAAGAATGGTAGCATTCTGTGTGCAGTTCAAGTTTGCATTAGTTGAAAGAAATTTGTCACTGAACTATCATACAAGGTAGAACTGCGAATATTTTTTTTTACCCTCACTCATCCTGAAATATCTTAAAGCATCTTACAGCCTACCAAAATTATGAATGTTTTGCTGAACAGAGAAACAAAGAATGTGAAAGTACATAAACAAATCATATGTTGCCAAACTAAACATAGATTTAGCATCCTTGAAGAATGAAATATTTCATTTTAAATTTAAAAGTAAATTAAAAGCAGAAAAGTCAGGGAAGTAATGAAAGACAAATATATCCAACTGTTTACTATTTTCATTTTCAGATATCTCCAGAATTGATATAATTAAATATTGTAAGAGATAGCACGGATTGAGAACTTAGTTTGTGCCAGGCCCTGTGTTGTGAGCTTTCAATGTACAATTTCATTTACTCATCACAACAACTCTGAGAGGTCAATGTTAGCCTGCTCAAGTACCTGGTGAGGAAATGGAGGCAAGGGAGGAATGAGGAATAGAGAGGTGGTCTCCGTAAGTAGCCCACGGATGGGGAAATCAGCAGCACCTCCCATGCTTCTCTACTTATTAGATATGCAAACTCTCTGGCCCACCTCAGAGCTAGGGTGGTCCTTCAGAATTGCTAGGAGTAAGAAGCCCTCCAGCTGATTTGAATGACTGCTAAAGTCTGAAAACAATGTCTGAGATCAACCTAGTAGATCCATGTATTAGACGATGCTCTCAATCACACACACAGTTTATAGACTTGTTCACAGAGGTGAATTTGACGCACTTCAAGAAAGGCATACTTTTTACTTTTATGTATTAAGTCTTGCTTGTTTCTTCTATTTGATGAATGTCCTAGGTTCTGTGTTTTCAGCCTCGATAGTTTCAGCAGAACTAGATGATTCCTGCAAATGGAACAAACTGTATATTATGCAAGCTTCTTCCTCTTTATTTCTAAGGTGCAAACACTGGGTTAGCTCCTTGCTGGGATCAATTTGGCGACTGCTATGGTGGACAGACTACCCACACTGTGGAAACTAGAGCTTGTCATAGTTGTTGGGGTTAAAATTCCTCCGAATGTTTCTCGACTCACAAGAGATAATGGATCACACTGCAGATCCTTGAAATGATCTGACCAATAGTACCATGGGTTTTTTGTTATGAAGTTTATGTACAATCCTCCTCATGGAATCTGACAGTGCGTCATAACCTTTGTGACCAAATGAGAAAAGAATTATTAATTTTCTTTATCTTGACATGTGCTGGATTGGATTTTCATCATTAACTACTTTTACTAATGGCATTAATACTTTTGCTATCCTCCAAGCTGAATGTTATTTGAAGACTGAGTGAAAAATGTGAACTCCAGTTTCCCTGAAGAAAGAAAAGAGGAACAAAGAAATATACATGTTATCATGATGTCTCCCTTTTTGCTTTCTAGGATTAAAGGGTTACTGCATAAAACTGGTAGGCTTGCCCTGTTCTCTCAGATCAAAGGGTAAGATACTGAATGTGGACACAATTTAGTGAATGTAACAGCAGCTGCCCTTCCATTTTATTTATATATTTTTTTATCCTTAATACTTATTAGGTGTTCAAGTCGCTGTCTTAAGCACTATTAAGTGGTAAATTAAAGTTCTTTTCAAACTGCTTGAAAAGCATTATCAAAATATTGCTGCTTTGGAGGTCAACAAAGCCTGGGGAATTTTCAGTGATAAATGTCATATCAATGACATAAAAGACTCCTTTTCCTATCCTATTTAGACACTTTTTTTTTCCCAGGGCAGCGATAAAAATCGCCAAGTAGAAATAATTGCTCTTTAGCACGACCACACTTATTAACAAATCATAATTGCATAATCTGGAGGAATAAACATTGAATTATGATCTTAAGGTTGAAAATTACGAACTGTATCCCATCGGCTAAAGACTTTTTCACATGAGTCGAGCATAAATGCTGCAGGAACATTTCAAAAAATAAAAAAACAATACATATCTTTAACTCAGTGATGGAAATGCTCACAGAATGAATAACCCAATTTGCCCATGCCCTTGCAGCTAATGGGTCTAAGAATAGTTAATGCTTGGAATCTGAAAATTATCTTTTGTTTGCTAACGGCAGTTGATGGGTGATGTGCTCGAGAAGCAGCCTTAGGTATGTTTCAGAAAAAGTGCTTATTCTGATTTTTCTGAAGAGAGACTAAATGGCCTTGCTGAGGAGTTTATATTGCTTAGGTTATGAAAAAAACAGAATCATTAGGGTACCTTAAAACAGGAAAGCATTCAAGTAATATTTGCCCCCCAAAATGAATCAATACGAGAATTAAGATAGAGCTAATCATTAGCCAGGGATGTGTCCTACCTTATTTGAGATTTTAGAGCCTTAGTTCATAAAATAGCAATAGGAGTATTAAAAAATGATCTTATTCTATATAAATTACAGGGATATGAGAAAAGTAAAATAACTTTTTGTGCTTTGGCAACCATTCCATATAAAGGAAAAGAATACCAGCATGCTTTGTTCTGTTCACAGGTAAGGGAATAAACTCCTTGGACTTAACTAAATATTTATGTTTCCCTAAATTCATATGTTGATGGTTTAACCTCCAATATGATAGTATTATGAGGTGAGATCTTCAGAAGGTAATTGGATTGTGAAAGTCGAACCCTCATAAGTGAAATCAGTGCCTTTCTTATAAGAGGTCAGACAACTAGCTCCCTTTCTATCATGTGAGGAGTCAGAAAAAAGTTAGCAGTCTGCATCAATCAGAGAGCCCTCACTGGCACCTGACCACACTGCCATGCCGATCTTAGACTTTTAGCTTCCAGAACAAAGAGAAATCAATTTCTGTTGCTTTTTAAGTCCCCAAATCTCTGGTAATTTGTTATAAGAGTCCAAATGAACTAAAACGCTCCTTTCTCCTTTTCCATTTTAGCATCACGGTTAGGACTCAGGTATTTAACCTTTTAAAACTGTAGCACACTTAAGCAAGGCCAAGACCTCACCTTGCTCCTATTCTACCTGTTCCCACATTTAGAGAAATTAACAATTATTTGTGTGCTTCACATATGGAAGGTAGCAATTTTATAACATGACCTATTAATCTGAATTCTTCACTGAGTAGCAACATTTAATAACTCCTTACAATCCACTAAATACATTTCTAGTGAATTGGTCCTTTGTCTTATGTGAAAATGAAACCCCGTCACTTGCCCAATTAGGAGAACCAAATTAAAGGGCTTGCAGTATTTGATTCGAGACTGGCTGAGAGCAATTCAGGGCCCTCTTAGAGGGCTGAGGGTCACATTTTGAGAAATCCTGGTTTGTGGCATGAGTTTTAGATCTGTGGCCATGCTCGTGCAAGAGATGTATCCTTGGTGAAGATGATCAACCTCTGCATTTAAGTTTCCCCAGCTATCAGACTCCTGTGGTGATTCCTCCTTCACGGGGTTACTGAAAGACTGAAATAAATGTCTCTAGTAAGGTCATTGGACTATGCTTGGCAGTGAAAATGGTGAGCATAAAGTGAACATTACCAAGCATGAAAACTGCCTACTCCACAGCTGGGTTTATGCTACTAGTCCAGGAAAGAGCCACATCCCCAGGCATGCTGGGTACCTGTATTTTCCTCATTCTTGGATGTTAACAGTCCTCTGAGAGAGTCACCACTGGGGACACATCTGTGTTGGGTCGAATACCTGAAACCCTTTTAACCTGGCAGGTCATCTTTCAAGAAGAGCTGACCAGAAGACCATGTGTTTCTATCCTCAAGTGGGATCTATTCTCCTGAGTTAGTTTTTACTCCCTATAATAATTCCATGATGGAAAATTAACTCCTATCAATTAACTGAGCAATAAATTCTTATCGAATACACACTAACGGCCTGGACTTGTGTTCATTCATACTCATTAGCTATCCAGTTAACGAGTTTCCTGTTACTTTGGGAAAACCTTATAAGCATACTAATTCTTATATAACAGCAATGATAGTTATAATGCATCATGATATTTCATATGGAGAATTTTTTAAAGGAAATGTGCAGGCATGAATGAAGGCAAGTAGATAGGCAGGCGGAAAGAGAGACTAGGAAGAAACATTTTATTGTATTTTTATTTAGTTTACTAGAGTTGTTTCCCCCACCAGACCAAGGACTTGAACCAAGGGGTATGTGGTTTGCAGTTCCTTTGGAGGTGATTTATTTAACCACTACTCCACCAGGGTGCACCTGTATGGCACAGTTTAATGCACATTTAATAATCTGTAATTGTTCACCAAATTACATTGAAACCAATTTACATTGTGAATTCTATCTTGATAAAACAGAAGGAAATGTAAAGTAACCAGATATGAGGAAAAGAATTGCCAACTAAACACTGGAGTACTTCAGAAAGTAAAAGATGCTAGATAATTTAAGAGTTATTAATCCCCCCCACCCTTAAGTATATGGTTCAGTTCAGACAAAATAGCTCAGGGACATCACAGTTCGTTAGCAAGGCCAGTCGCAAAGGGCCAACATCACTTGTCTTTGGTTGTGTATTGTTATTAGTGCTTTACAAATGAAAAATGCATCAACCCTTTCTCAAGCATAACCCTACAAGGTCTCTTTTTCTCACTTCCACAACTGCCATCAGAGCTGTTTTTACCAGGTGTCATATGCAATGCCAAAGGATATCATGTGTACATGTTTAAAAAATATTCTTTGAACTAATACAGGACTCACTCATGTAAGCATCTCTTTGAAAAAACAGCAAGTACTTATTTATGTGCCAGATGCAGAAATTCAATAAACAGTTTATAAAACAAATTTTGCAATTTATGATTTTTAAAATTTTCTTTTATTCATTTTTAAAGGAAAGGTGCAGGCAGGAAGAGAGAGGAGAAAGAAGCATTTTATTTTAATTCAGTTTTTCACACTGGCTGTTTCCTTCTGGACCAGAGACTCGAACCAGGGCTGTATGATGTACGCTCTTTTGGAGGTGATTGACCCTATCGCTACTCCGCGGAGGCGAGCCTACGTTTTATGATTTTAATCTGAAGAAAAAAGTACCAAGCC
The DNA here is from genome assembly GCA_004363575.1 of Solenodon paradoxus. NCBI lineage: Eukaryota > Metazoa > Chordata > Mammalia > Eulipotyphla > Solenodontidae > Solenodon > Solenodon paradoxus. Next base: position 322,903 of record RJWH01000577.1, read on the forward strand.
GCAGTTGAAAAGAAAAAAAGAATCGGAGTGGAAGACGTTTTATTCTGCTGAGGAGACAGCAGCTGAGGGCTGTTCTCCAGGGTTTGCAGCGTTTCTTCTAAGCACACCAAAGACAGTGGTGTTGAGCAGGGCCTGGGCGTTAGAGGCACCGTGAAGATGGAGCAGGACCACTAACTTCAGTCTGATGGAGAGCAGGAATGGGTGGTGCTGGGGAGATCAGCACCCAGTTCTGCTATGTGCTATGCTATCCTCAAGGTCTAATCTTGCTTTTTCTTTTTTCAGGGAAAGGTGCAGGCAGGAACGAAGACATGTAGGCAGGCAGGCAGGCAGGCAGGAAGAGAGAGCAGGAGGAAAAACTATTTTATTTAGTTGCTCATCTGAATAGTTTCCTGGCTCAGGTCTTGAACGGGGACCTTGCAATGTATGTGAACTGTGCCTGGTGAACTAAACCGCTAGGCTACCCAGGCACCCCTATTTTTGCTTTAAGATGAGAAAGTGGATGCTTTCTTGTCACTGTAGCCTGTGCTAAGTATAGGGGGTTACTTTGGTTCTTCTGCGCATCTTTTCTGGTGACTTCAATCACTAGGAGACTTACACTAGACATTTAAACTAGTCTATATATACTATATCTTGTAGAAGTATGAATCTTCTAGCAGCTATAGTCTAGCCTTCATGCAAAACTCATTAGCTCCCATTCACCCACCGAAACAGAGAAGACTGTTAGGGTTTTGGAGGAAGAATGTCAGCAGGACTACAATTCCTTATTTCTTTTGCTCTTACATAAAGTTTCTACAGAAAAATGGGCAAAAAGGATTTCTAGCAATGTCATGTATATTTTTGAATCCTTCTACAATAAAAATTTTGGAAATCTTATAGGAAATTTTACAGTAAGAAACGAGACACTTAATGTCAAGCAGTAATCTCTTCTAACGGTACAAATGTATTATGAGTATCCTCAAGGGTTAACAATTTATTCATACACATTAGAACTTTCATGTGCAGAAAGTGTCCCTGACATGATAAACCTAGTAAATCTAATAATACTGTTAGTCTCTGGGGAGATGGTTAGAGGTGACATTTAATTGAGTACCGTTTGTATCATTAAAACACAGTGTGTATATATATTATTCAAATGTTCCCTATGCAAAATTAAACTAAAATGTAACAAAAATAAAAGATCTGTTAAACTTTTCTCAAAAAAACACTACTTATAGTGGATAAGTAATTTTTCCTCATGAATTGCCTCAATTTATTTCATTTTCTCATAAGTGGATCTTTTAGCTGTTTCTAAGACTCTTTTCCTTATTATAAAATATACATTCTGTTTATTTCTTAGATTCCTAGAAAGGAATAGCTACTAAAAAAAGTATGATTATTTCAAACATTGGGCATCTTAGGAGTATTTGTGCCTTATTATATCCTTCTTGATAATATTACTATATTTATAATAGTAATTACTAATATAGTTGGTGAAAAATAGCCTCTTGATATCTTGATGTTATAGTAAAATAACATACCCCAGACTGGCTTGTATCTGCCCGTTAACATGAATTTTTGGCTCCAGTATTTTGTGCCTGCACAATGCAAATTACCCAAAGCATTAGTCTAAGAAGATTATAATTTTAAAGGGAAATCTGCTCAGCCCTAGATAGAAGTAGTTTTTAGCTTTCCCACGATTATGGTAAAATCCTTACTATTTTAGTTCTCTGCATGGAGAATAGAGTTACAGTCACTGCAGATGATACCATGCTAATAAAGTAAGATTTGTACTCCAGTGCAAGATTTCAATTTATTACAGTTTCTAGTTCTGAAATTCACCTTTGAAATCTTACTATCTTGATATCTGAGATTATCTCAGTTAGAAAAATATATCAAAGTTGGAATGAGATGTCAACTCGATTCAGTTCATGCAGACAGGTTTGGGTGTGCCTTGCTTCAGAGAATGATGGGAAATGATGACTATGAATGACAGGCTGTGTGACCATTACTGATGCCAGGAACACCAACTCTCCTCCCTCAGGAAGGACTTGGTGAAGATTTCTACAGCTTGACAAACTTTCAACAACATGGCCAAAGCACTTTTACTTTAATTCACGTTGAATATAATCTTCATCTATAGATAGATAATTGTTTTCACAATTAAGGATACTACTAAAGTCTGAAAATAACTCATTTTTTATCTGCCCAGTGTCAGCAGTTTCCCCTTCAATTGTTTATTCCTTTATTTAAGACATTGCTATCTCTAAGAAATTACTTTAAGAATAAAATCACCCTAGGGAGACACTGCTATTCTGACCAACAATGCTGAATTGTTTAGGGGTCAAGAGTTTAGCAAAGCTCTAAGTGAAGGAAACACTGCATGTTTTAATGGAGAAGGGATGAGGCATACGTCTAGAGTTGCTCTGTGTGTCATTATTGGAAAACAGTTTTTATGAAGAGGTAGCAAAGTGTTAGCTATCTAAGGACATGACATAGACCAGGCAGGAGATGGCTTAATTAAGAAAGGAAATTAGGCACAGCCTGGTGGCTCAGGTGCTAAGCTGGTGACGGGAGCATGGACCAAGGAAAGCCCAAGGAACCAGGCTTGCGACCTGGGGCCAGGAGGAACAAAAGAAAATAAATGAACAGATGAATAGAAGTTCTTCTTCCTTTCCCTCCTTTCCTTAAAAAAAATGTTTCACAAAAAAGAAAGAAAGGATATGAAAAAAAAGTCAGAAATTTGCTAAAGAAAATTTTCAACCTCTCTATAATTTGTCTAGGGCTGGTTCTTATCCCTAATTCAGGACAATTCCATTTGTAGTAGTTTCTAAAAAAGCTTAGATCTCCAGGATATGTGAAGTTTGCCTTATAGTCTAGCTCAGCCACAGTTAACAGGCAATTTTTAGGACCCCCCGATGAATGTCAGATATGGAACATACAAAGAAGTCAGCGTATAGAGGCTGAGTCCTGGCCTGCCACAACTCAGCTTTATGACCTTGAGATGTCATTGAACTTAATCCTTAATGTAGCTTGTTATAATACTTACAATGCAATGGGCAGAATCAATATATTTTAAATATATTTAATAATACAATATAATATATTTTGAATATATTTTAAGGTGTTTTATAAATGTTAACTACTCTGCAAACATAAAATGAGTATTATTGTTAGGCTTATGATAATATTAACAATTCTCTAGGATTTTGACAACTTTAAGGATAGTGGAGAGAAAGAGGGCATTTACATGTTAGATAGTGGGTCAATTTTTTAAATGTGGTAAAATATACATAAGATACAACTAACGCTTTAAATATTTAAAAATACATAGTTCAGTGACATTAAGTACATTCACACTATGGTGCAACATGCCACCTTCCATCTCCAGAGCTTTTTCCTCTTCCCAAATGGAAACTCTGTACACATTAAACACTAGCTCCTCCCATTCCCTGTGCCTACTTCCCTGCCTCTGTCTCTGAAAACATTCTTTCTGTTTGTAAACTTGACTCCTCTATGTATTTTTCTATAGGTAGAATTATATACCATCCTTCCTATTGTGTCAGCCATGTCACTTGTCATAATCTCCTCAAGGTCCATCTATCATGTCAGAATTTTCTTCCTTTTTAAGGCTGAATAATATTCCACTGTAGGTATATAGCACATTCTGCTTACACATTTATCTGTAGATGGCCTCTTGGGTTGCTTCTGCCTGTTGGATAGTGTGAATAATCTGCTTTAAACATGGGTATGCTATTTTCATTGAAAAATTCATTTGCTTGTGGTAGAAGAAAATTCTATATTTTTGGCTTTAGAGGTCATCAAATCATAGCATCTTAATTCATGGCAGAAAGAATACTTGCGGTAGGGAGCCCGAGGTTTTGCTATAAATAATTAAAAAAAAAACCTATTCTCAGTTATTTATGTAGGTATATGTTTAAGAAGTACAGTGTGGTTAGAAAAGTGTGTGTTTTTGGCATGTAAGCCTAATATGTAATGTTCTACATATAAAGGAGTTTCAATCATCATCTTCTCTGACCTGCAGATGGAAAATGAGCTGTCATGGCCTTCAAAATTGAAATGCTTGGCAGAAAAATGATCCCTTAGCAGGATGTCTTATAAGATAAGAATCACAGACTTTAGAGTCTATGGGGGTTCTAACCTTACTCCCTTCCAACATCCAGACCCCAAATGGCTGGTGGGCAATTGAGAGGTCAAGATAATAAAGTTAAGTTCTAGATCGTTACGGCTCAGTAGAAATACAGTACTAACTACATATATAATACTAGCCATATTAAAAAGGTAACTAAAACAGGCAAAAACAACTTCAGTAGTAAGATTTATTTAAACTAATCTATACCAGATATTATCATTTCAATGTGTGATGAACATAAAAATTATTGAGATGTTTTACTATTTTTATGCTAAATCGAATGCATATTTTATATTTATGTCTGTTGGATGTTAAATTGTCAATAGAGCAAGTGAAATATAGTCCTCCAAAACAATATAGCTGTGATTGGTAGAAAAATATTTCATACTGCTTAAATATTTGAATTTTAATTATAATTAGTTAAAATTAATCCGTATTTCTGACAAGGGCTTACTATCCAAAATATTCAAAGAACTCATAAAACTCAATCAAAGAAAAACAGATAATCCAAACAAAAAATGGGAAGAGGTATTGGAGAGACATATTTCCAAAGAGGATATACTGATGGCTAACAGTCACATGAAGAGATGTTCCTACGTGCTGGATATCAGAAACATGCAAATCAAAACAACAATGAGATGTCACCTTACATCTGAGAGACTGGCTATTATCCAAAAGTCTGGAAACAGTAAATGTTGGTGAGGATGTGGAGAAAAGGGAACACTTTTACACAGTTGGTGGGAGTGCAAATTGGTACAACCCCTATGGAAAACAGTATGGAGGTTCCTCAAAAAGTTGAAGATGGAAATCCTACATGATCTCACCATTCTATTTCTGGGAATTTACCCCAAAGATACAAAAACACTCATTTACAGAGATTTATGCACCCCATGTTTATTGCAGCCCTATTCACAATAGCTAAAAACTGGAAACTACCGAAGTGCCCCCTGCCAAATGAATGGATAAAGAAGATGTGATATACAAAGATATGTATATCTATGTGCATATATATATATATATATATATATACACACACACACACACACACAATGGAATATACACAAACCTTAGAAGAGATGAAATTCTGTCATTTGAATCAACATGGATGGATCTAGAAGGGATTTTGCTAAGTGAAATAAGTCAAAAGAAGAAAGATAGATACCAGATGACCTCACTCATAGGTGGAATGTGAATAGACAAGACAAAGGAACAGATGAAACAAAGCCAACCTTTGACACTTGCAATAAAACTGAGGTTACCAATAGGGACAGGGACGGAGTGTAGCAGGGAGCAAGTGACAGACACTGGTGAAGACATTTGGTGATGTGGTGGAGGGAAGGTTGTGTTGACTTATATCTGAGGAATGGGGAAACTGCACATATCGGAAACTTACACATATGATTTTATAAAGTTACTGCAATATAATACAAAAAAAAGAATATGGGGTGGCCACTAAAAAAATACAATTAATAGCATTAAAATTCAGTTTCTCAGGTGTCTATATATACATTCGCTAGCCACTAGCCAGGGCTACCACATTGGATAGCTCAGCTCTAGGTAACACTCCTTTTCAGTTATAGAATCATGGTTTGATGTTTGTACTTCTGTACTTAATATGGTGCTTCCTACATAGGAGGTATTCAGTAAATGAGTTGACCTGATCGAGACTGAAACCAGTATTCTAATTTATTAGTTGGGCATGTTTTGTGTACCAGTTACCCTTTCTGGCATTATTCCTGTGACTGGAGGCATCTGCGTCATTTGGACCTTGTTAGAAACTCAAATCTAAGAACCGCTCATAGACCTACTGAGTAAAAAATACTGGGATTGAGGACCAGCAATCTCTGTTTCATTAAGCCTCTTGGGAATTTAATACATATTTAAGTTGCTATTGGCCTAAAAGGCTTTTACCTGGGGAACAGGGATGCTAAGAGAGTAAGAGCATCTCATTCCACAATGCTGTCAATAGATCTTTCTATGTTAAGGGAAATAATCTATATCTGCACTGTTGGATGTAATAGCCACCAGCCTCTTGGCTGACCCCTTGACACTTGGCTAATGTGAATAAGAAACTAAGTTTTAAATTCTATTTAATTTAATTTGAATTAGTGTAAATTTAAATTTAGATTTAAATTTAAATCTGCCTGTGGCTAGAGGTTAACAAGTGAATTTCTCTTACAAACAGGCTTGGGGTTCAGTAATGGTATGGGAATGAGCTCAGGGTTAACTCTGAAAGATAATAGCCCTTTCTTCTCCACGGTTACTCTCTCAGAGCCTGTGTGCCCCAAGCCCAGGATTAGAGTAATCTTAACAACCTGTAGCCCATTGTCTGATCAAGACCCAAGGACTTGTTTTTCCAGGTCATGAATTCTGACCAGGAGGCCACGGCACACAATAATCATATTTTATAATTAATGATTGAATAAGCTGTTCTCTTCCTTTCGCCCCTGAGTTATCATAACTGACAGTCTATTAATTTTTTTTTTTTAATGGTACAGGCTATCTGGCCATGCTTATGGTAACCTTTTAAAAAGATTGTTAATCTTCTTTTCTAAAACATGCTTTCTGGAGCTGATGAATGTCTCTAGATTTGTCCTGGACCTTTTCTCCTTCCATGTTTCTGGAGTGATTACTATGATTTCCTTGCACTTTCAAAGTAAAGACGTTTTCTATAATGACACAGAGAACAAGAAAACGACTGGGTTTCAAGGTACGAGAGGGAAAAAAATCTCAGTGCTATGGCTCTTATTACTTAAAATGAGAATGGATGAGAAGAAAAGTGACTTGCATTTTCTGTTCCAGTCATCACACCTTACTTAAGCCAACTCAAACCCCATGTTTCCCTGGACACGAATCATACTTGCTCATGCAATTGAAGTGAGCCTTAGGGAGGTGGGGTGTGGTTCCTGGTGAAATTTACCAGGCAAAACAGAGGGACAGCATCACTCTGTGGGACCACTGGGTCCCATCACAGTCTGCTTTGTAATTTAGGGGGCCCCAAGTGGGTTAGCATGACCTTAAAATAACTCCAGATCTGAAACCTGAACCCCATCCTCCTAGTCTTCCCATAGACAAGAAACTTCATTTTACTTAGTTATAAATGCTAAACTTGTCTAATGGCTTTGTCATCTTATTGTGAGCGGAACCAAAAAACAACATATTTTGCACAGAGAGTAATACATAAAGTGGTACACTGGAAAAATAATTCTGTTTTTACCAAAGGGAAAGTGATACAAAACTATTGTTTTCAATATGTCTACCTGAAACCTTCCCGAACAATGGTCTAACTCTACCTCATCCATCTAATGCTTTAATTGGCAGACAGTAAAGTCTGATGGGAAAATAATGGTCTCTTAAATACCTGAGAATGAAACACAAATTAAGTTAGCACAGTGTAAAAGGCAAGTAATTACATAATGTCAATCCCATTTTATACAGTTTAGTCTTAAACAGCATGCAAAGAAAGGGCATATTTAGGAGAGAAAAAACAAGACCACCTTGTTAGAGGACTTACATCTGGCTGACTTCGGTGAGCTACGAATGGGCTTCAGGGAAGGCTTCTGGATTGAGAGATGCCTGTAACCCATCTACTCTTTTCCAGCCTGTCCTATGCGTACAAACCTGTGACACGATGACCGTCATTCGGAGCTGAGGCTTGTTTTTCGGTTCATAAATGTGTTTCTGAACCTCAAAACAGCTAGGACTTCACAGAGAGCAGAAGAAAAATCAGAGTCTTATGTTGCTGGGAGAGTGAGCCAACTTGGGAGGGTCCAATCCTTGGCTGTAACCAAGAGTGGCTCTGTGGCTTCCTCATAGTTTTCATGCTTTGCACCTGGGTTTTCTCATTTACCAAAAAGTAACATTCTCAGGTATTGGGTATGTAGAATAATCAATAGTAATGACAGAGAAGCCCATAAAATAAAAGGGCAGGATAGCCTGGTGTGGGGAAAGATGAAGAGAGGTTGACAGATGAAGTGGCATTTGGAAGCTCGATGAACCAACTTCCCTCACTCTCCCAGTCCCTCCTTCTTCCCTCCCTCCCTCCCTTTTTCCCTCTCTCTCATTCTCCCATCTTTCTTCTCTATCTTCCTTCCTCTCTCCCTTTTTTCTTCTTCCTTCCTCTCTCTTTTCTTTCTTCCTTTCCTTCTAAATGGAAATACTGATATTTTATATAACCCGTAATGTGTGTGCATGCATGTGTATCTTTTTCATAAAAATTTCATGGAATGCAGAGATGCAAATATGCAAGGATGAGAGTATATTCTTTTCCAGAGAAAAACCACTATGAAGTGTTGAGTGTATCTTTTGTGAACATTTTCCTGTCATATTTCCAACTCTCTCTCTCTCTAGTATGTGTATGATAAAATAATAGAGCATAGATATTTGTATTAAATATACGATGTGAACATGCACACTGCATAGATTGTATTTATAATGTCCAAACTGTATAGATTGGGTGTACAATTCCCATGATGCTTTATTGCACAGATATCCATATTTTTAAATATTCCTCAAGGAGCAGCCAAATAAGAGTCATCTTCTTTTGTTTGGAGCCTCCTGAATATTTCATTGAAATAACCCTTAAGACCGTGGAATGAGGATTGATATAAGAAGGGTGTGCTGACAATCTGGAGTCCTCAGATATGTCACAGGCAAATGTTATGCCATGTTTATAAATACACAGCTGGTGCAAAAGCCTTGCTTAGGCAACAGGCATGTAGTATAAATTAACGTCCATCATAGAGAGTGCTCCGTATTTCAATTTATTGATTTATGCTCAGTGAGTTTTATCCTTTTAAAAACATACTAAAATCAGGTCCTGGTGACTTAGTGACTAAATCTGCAGCCTCCAAGGGCTGCAATCCATGTACATCTCAAGGACCTCAGTTCATGGAGACCCGGGACTTGGGGGTGAGGGGGAATTAAGGGGGTGTGGGACACCAAGAATAAAAGGGGAAAATAAATTTAAAACATGCTTCTTTAAAAAAAAAATACATATCAAAGCCTCACATATCCAGAATTTTATAGCTCGAATCTTTGCAAAGCTCCCTAAAATGCAGCATGGTTTTCCACCTGGCACCTCTTTGCATGGAGAACTTTCTAAAACGTGTAACATAACTTCTGTTTTTCTTTGAAACAGTATTCTGATCATGATTTAACATTTCGTGAAGACTCAGCTCCTTCTTCAGAATCTATTGCATTGATGTAACACACCAAGGCCCTGGTCTTGTGAGTCATGCAGAAATCTTGGTATTTACACTGAAATGACTGGAGATGACTGTGTTTTCTGAGCTCTGGTGTCTCCAGTTGCTAGGGCTCTGTCCCTTTATTAATGGCCAACCTATTGCTCTGCTGGTCCAATGGTGCACTTTCCTATAGCAACAGCGTTTACTACCCTGTTGCTTCCTTTCCATCAGCTCCAGTTCACTCCCCCTGGAGGATCTGGAAGCCAAGTAACCAAACTTGCTGGAATTGTATGCAAAGTAGAATAAAATACGCAAGTGCAATCAGATTCAGAACTAGGCCTGAAATTTTATGCGGAAGAATGAGGTGCTTTAGTAATGAACTTTGCCTTCACTTAGTTTGGCTGTTTGGAGGGTCCTTTTACCTTTTTTTTTCAGTAAAAAATTGGTTATGGTGCCTGGCACATGCTGTCAGTAAATATCCGTTCTGTTGAATTCAACAAAATTTCTGATGTGCATCTCAGAAAATGACATTGTCAGGTAATTGAGTTATGAATGGACAAAGGGAGACACTTGGTCACTCTAAGAAGTTGAAGTGACCATTGGTGACCACTGTGACTGCTATCGGCTAAGAAATAGTCTACAGACATAAAGACCTCTCTCAGCTCCTCATTGACTTTTCGCTAGTAGCATCCCCTAGTTTCTTCTCTCTCTCCATCTCTGAATCATGGCTTTTAGAACGTCTTTGACAGATGCGCAGTGCTTCTGCGACCTACTGAAGGTTTTGAGACATGTTACTGATCACTGCTATCTGGTCTTGGTCTGACGTCTTGTCTCAAGCTACCTAGAGGTAGTAGCTACTTTTTTCTTTGAGATCCTCCATTTCCAACAGCGATTCCTAAAAACATGGCCCAGGCAATGAATGGTGGAAAAGAATGTTTTCTTAGCAAACTGCCTGTTTTCACTCTCCGATTCTACAAGTTTTCCATCAATGACATGAGGATAGTCCAAAGAACCTGAGGGTTGGGCATGTGTGGAAACTCCTAGGGCAGGACTGCATGAACCTTCATACATCACAAGCCACTGTTAAAATGAGAGCCTGTGTTTCTAACAGGTTCTCCTACTCCTGGTGCTACACTTTCCCTAGCAAGAAAGTAAACCCAGTCTTGTCATTTTTGAGGTTCTGCCTCCCCACCATTTATCATCCAGGGATGTGTGAATGCTGAGGCAGGGGACTGAGGCCCAGGGAAAGGAGATTCGGGTGACTGTGGTCAGTTTCTGAACTGTCAGAAGGTAGGCTGCTGTAGGTACTAATCCACTTCCTATTTTTCAATATCAAACATACAAAATGATAGTGTCAAATATCAATCATCATCTCACATTACACACACACACACACACACACACACACACACACACCTTCTTTAACTACTCTAAGCATTAGGAATGATGAGAAACATACTTGGTTACTTATGGGAGGTTTTCTTCTCCTTGATGTGTATTAATAAATGAAATATACTAGAATCCCTATGATGTAAAGAATTTAATGTGAATACATTTGGCTTCCAGCTGTCAGTGAATTTAGATAAATCCAGCTTTGAGGAAAATATGCCTTACATGACAGACAACCTCAAATTCCATGAAGGCATCTAATTATTATCTCAACAATGTCACTCTAGGGCAGAAAAATGAATAATCAGGATAGTCACCAGGACTTTATGTTGTATGTTCACTTAGTATGAGTTATCCGTCTTAAATTAGAATGCTTATGGCTTTGTTTGACTTACTTCGTCTGCTATCAATTTAAAGTTTTCTCTTTTTTTGTAAATAGTGTGTAAATTTTGTGTTTTAAAATACATTTAAAGCTAAGGGACTTTACCTTAATGAGAGAATTAGCAGAAAGACCAGGATGTTTTGTCTACTGAATAGACATTGGCTCACACAACAATGGACAGTCATTCATTATAGGCAATAAGAGATGACTTGAATTTCAGAAGTTCAGGCTGCACTAAAGTTCTTTTTATAAGAACTCAATTCGGGTAGAAATTTCAGTGCTCTTTAGAATTTGGTAGAAGCTTTCCCCTTTTCACTGCCATTCAGCTGGCTCTGAAATGTCTGTCAAAATAACCAAGTCACTTGGATTAGGATGCTTTCTAAAATGAACATACAAAAACTCCTAGAGAGCAAAAATGCACTTCGACAAACTATCCTTTAGTGCCTTGTGAGGGACAGATGACAGAACTGTATGGGCCAGAGGCTCAGTCAGCCTGACAAACAATCAAGGAAGAACTTATTGTGTGTAAGTCAGTATGCTTAGCATTGTGTGTATATTATTTTATTTAATCCTCATGCGCATTCCCACTTATGTGTAAGGCAATAGAAGATTATGATGATGAAGCAAGTTTCCTAAAGTCATACAATGTGTAAATAATAGAATCAACACTTGGATTAAGGTCTAGTTGAGATCAGACTTAACTTCTACAACTCATGAACTATACCCACACTATAGCAATACTATTATCTAGAAATAAATAAATATACACATATGTATGATAAAAATAATGTATGCTACATTTTAGAAGGACTCATGGTCCAAAAGTAACTGATCTCTCCTGAAGGTTGCTGAGTGTCTACCGTGTGTGAGGCATAGACTTAGGTACCGAGGTTAGAGTGACGAACAACAAAAGATGTGCATTAAAGTCCAGTTGGGAGTGCTGTCACTCCTAGTACTCTTAGTACTGATACTATTGCTGCTTCTGCTACTATTACTACTCTACTTGGAGCTTACTATGTGCCAAACAGGATTTTAAATGCCTTCTGTCTCTACTGTGTTATGGAGGTAGGTAATACTGTTAATGTCATGTTGCACGAGGAAACCAAAGCACCGAAATAGCAAGTAACTGGTCCAAAGTTAGATAGGTAGTAAGTGGAAGAGGCAGCATTTAAATCTAGGCAGTTTGACACCAAACTTAATGTTCTTAAGCACCACAGAATGTCAATCATTATAATGAATTATAATAGACTACAATAAAGAATAGTAGGGAAGGCATAACAGGGGACCTAACCTAGTATGTGCGTTTTGAAGTACTTCTCTGAGGGAGGTCTGACCCTTGCAGTTTGGGATGGCATGCAGGGGGCCACCCTGTGGGTTCCTGAGAGGGAGAAAGTGGGATACACAGGAGAGCATGTGAGAATACCCTGTGATGCTCCCATTCTACGGTGTTTTCATTTCCTTTGAAATTTGGCTTCATGGATTGGGGATGAGGAAGGAAAGCATGAAAAAGAAAGTTATTGCATATTGGGCACTTTGCTAGATGTGTTCATAGAATACATGATTTTCAGTTCTCACAAATGCCCTATACAATAAGTCTTGACACCGTGTAAGGAACGAGAAATTGAAGTTTCCAGAGTGACTTGCCCATAGCAAGGAGGTGACAAAGTCAGGTTTTTAATCCAGTTCAGGTATGAACTCTTATTACTGAGCCATAGGGGCTCTGTTTTGAAGAGAAAACTCTAAGTGATGGGGAGAGAGGAGAACTATGTAGCTATGGTCTAGTAATGGAGAAAATAGTAGAGAGACATGGAAACCCAGGTAAAGATCCTTTGAGGCCAAAAATTCGTTTGACTGCTGAAATCCCCCACTTTCTTAATTCACTGTCAGTTCTTTCTATTTTTAAAATTACTAAATCCTTAGATGAATCTAATTGTGGACCAGTGATTACAAGGAGTATTCTGACTCCTAGTATGGACACCTTATCGAAAGAGATGTTTTTATGATGCTCTGTAATAGACTGTTTGGTGAGTCCAGAATACACTGCCCTGTGATTGTTAACACAGTGCTTCATTATAAAGGAAATTGTGGTTAGAAATCATTCTTTTTCTGAATATGCACGTCAAGGCTTGGTTTCTTTCTGGGTTCCTTGATTTAAAAATAAAACAAAACAAAACAAAAATAACTTACCTAATGGTCAGAGGCAATCCAAAGGAAAACAAGAAGAAACAAGAAACGTTAACAGTGAAAGCAGGCCAGAGAAATATACAACTGCTTTCCTCAGAGGATTACAAGATATCTTGCTTTGAATCACTCTGTACCCAAACAACAAGGTAATACATGTGTACTTCAGCGGACTAAACAAGATTCCATTGATAGCTTAAAAGCTCTGAGTGTTCTTATGTAATGAATATACTATTTCATGTACTAATGGCCAGAAAAAAAGAGAAATGTTTTTTATCTTTCCTTCAGAAGGAAATTTAACAGAATGATGAATTAAGAGTATAATACTCTTGTTCTAAGTCAAAGACTATCCAACTATAATGAATAATGATCTATAATAATATTACCCTGTCTATAATGTATTTATTAAGATGAGAGGTAAACTCATTTCCATCACTAGCCTTGGCTCTTAAAAGCATTATTTTGTGTGTAGATAAAAAAGTGGGTATTGATTTTTTTTGAGGCAAGCATCAAAATGTATTGACCTGAAATTGCCGAGGTCAATGTTTTCCTTATAGAGCAATATATCCGTATATTTATGATACACGAAATCAATCTTAATAGTGCTATACATACTCTGGACATCTTAGAGTCTCAGACTATCAGAGTCAGGTGGAGGCTTAGCCCAAATCCCTCATTTTCCAGTTGAGGAAACGGATTCTCATTGAAAGGCAAGGGCTTTCCCACCTTCATCCTACTCACTCCATACATGCTGGTGGAAAAGATGTCTGCTTAAACCTAGTCTAATGCTCTTGCCACTATTTCTGACTGCTTTCATTAGATATTTTGAATATTGTCTTCTAAATCCAGAGAAACTTTATTTTAAATAAAATTCCTATGGGCAGCATAGAATCGTACAGCCTGGTGTGAAAGAGCAGAAATGATCAGAATCTAGTGGCAAGTTAGGCAGGATTATATTGGAATGATTTTTTTGCAAAATACCAAAAAAGAAGGTCCAGTGACTGAGCAAAATTCCCATGCTAGTTTGGTTTGGCAGATTGTTACAGTAATGGCTCCCAATGTTTCACATCTCTCCGTGTCTACATATTTGAGCAGAACTTCCCACAGTGATCCTAGTCTGGGTCAGATGACTTGCTTTGGCTAATGGATTAAGTGCAAATCTGGCAGAAGCAGAGGCTCGCCTTCTCTTGTTGATCTTTGGAACCCTAAGAACACGTGTGAAGGAGTTGAGGCTAGGTTACTAGAGGAGAAAGCATGGTAGCTGAGGTTGCCTTGATCACCCATCTTGGCAACCACCAGTCAGATGAATAAAGCCATCTAAGACCATCCATGCCCAGCTGAGTCTTCAGAGATTGGCTAAACTGGCTCAGACAAAAAGATTCACTTAGCTGACCTGTGGAATCATGATCGATAACACATGTTTGCTATTGCAGGCCCCTAAAGTTTTGGAGCCGTTTGTTAGGTGGTAGGGTTAACTGATTTACTTGGCCATCCATTACTATTGAGTTAAAACATTAGGTTGAAAAGCACCAAGAACAAAATACAGAATAGGAAAGTGGGTGAGTCCCAATTCATTCAGGTTGTCTGGCAATTCTTTAATAATTTTAGTTAAAAACGTTCAAATTCCCTTATTTTTAGAGGTAATGAAAACTCTTACATAGCAGTATCTGATACTGAACTGAAGAACAGTGAAAACTGGAATCAATAAATAACCTTTTCAAAGCAATGAACGACAAAATGAAAGTCGCAGACTGCTCTTCAGAGCCAAGCTCACTCTACCTCCTGGAGAAATAATAAGAAATCAACATTTAAATGAGTGCCTATTATGTGTCAATCATTGCAGTAAGCTCTATTTCATATATTACCTTGTTTGTTCATCATAACAACCCTGTAAGTGGTCATAATATTATGATACCCATTTTACATGATGAAAATGAGGCACAGAGAGATTCGACATTTTGCCCAAGGTCATGCAGGCAGTATAACCCCAGACGGACTGGCTCCAAAAAAATCTGCAACACACCGAACTGCTGAAATGATAACAGCAATATATATATATATATATATATATATATATATTTTTTTTTTTTTTTAAGGTGAACATATAATTGGCAAAACTGCACAGGGGATGAGAATAATAATTTGCTACACTGAGTCTACTAGTAGCAGCCCATTTAATGATACTAGTGGTCTTTCATTCTCAGCCTGTCCAGCCAGTTACAAGATTGCAGAGAGTGTTTATGGCCATCAAGATGGGCAAGTAGAGGCAACAAAGTTTAGCCTTCTCAAATGCTTCCTCACCATCGTGAGTCTTTGCAGAAAAGTTCCCATGGGTTCCTGCTTGACACAAAGACTGTTTGCATAAACATGAGCAATGCCATCAAAGTTCTGAACCTGTTTTCTGGGAGTTTATTTTGATTGGGCAAATGCTCTGAGTTCTGCCCTATAAAGGGAAGAGCCATCTCCCCCTTGCAAAATACCTACTAAAGTAAACACAGGGCAGATTTGATTAGTCATCAAGAGTCTCAAAAAATGGAAAGGTTTAGAGCTAAATAGTATTTAGTCTATTGATATGGTACCTCAGCCGTAGGCCAATGTCCTTATATCCAGGAAGAGTAAAACTGATTTGTGCTCTGAAGAGCTTGCCTTCTATAACTGACAGGTGATCAACTTGGGGTCAACTTCTGGAAGTGTATTTGATTACACAAAATAATTATTTGGATAATAAATAATTACTTGTATAATTAGTAAACCAAATAAAACAGATAATAAATATTTAGAAATATAAACAATCCTGTAAAGGAAGGAAAAGGGGCATCTGTTCTGCAGAATTACTAGGGCCATGTAAGGAAAAGGGATCAGTGGATCCAGAGATTGTCTGGATGTTTGCAGAGGATGCTTGGGAATGTGTAGATTTGGGAATTGTTTGCATGCATGTGTGTCAGTTCTTCCTTCGTGTATGAGATGCTTAAAAAGCAATGGTAAATTTCTATGCAGAAACATTTGAGTGAGTCTTAGATTCACTTCCATAGACCAGAAAACATGTCAGCCTTTGATGTGGCAAGCTTGCAGACTTTGGGGGAAAAGGTTAGGGAAAGGAACCTAGAACTCTTTTTTTGCACGCTCCAATTTGTTCATACAGTGCCTGATATCTGAGTCGAGCCCCTTAGATATAAATCCCCATTCAGAGATCTAAGCAAGACAGTTATAGTGCTACATGTTTTTGTATCTTTCCTTGAACACGTAAGACTTCTCACTTTCCTATCCTTTCATAGCCCTTTTGACATTACCAAAGAAGTGGATTCTTTTTGCTCTCTGAAAGATAAACTACTAAGATCTTGTTTATCTTGTGGAACTTTTGAAAGTTGCAAGCCCAAGTGTTTTCTGAGGCTTGGATATGAAGGTAATGTACCTGGACAAATGGAGATGAACATAGATAACAGCATACAGTGAGACGTGAGGTGAAGTAGCAAGCACATGCTCTGTCCAACTGACTGTTACCAAGCAAGAATGTAGACACAAGGCAACTCGGATGTATGTGTGGCATCTTTCAGTCTTGAATTTTGGTAAGTTATTAGTTATTCAGGTGTTTCTAAATCACTATAACCTGAAGAATATAAAAACGCTAATTCAAAAAGATATAGCCAGTATTCGCAAACAACCTAAGTATTCATCAACAGATTAGATAAAGATGTGGTCTGTCTGTCTATCTATCTGTCTATCTATCCACATACACACACGTGTATATAATGGAATACTATGCAGCTATAAAAAAGATGTGTGACTCCATCATTTGTGAAAAATAAATAAATGAACCCAGAGGGTATTATGGTAAGTGAAATAAATCAGAGAAAGACAAACATAGTATGATTTCATGTGGAAAGGTAAAGAAATAAAGCTACCGAAGAAAATAAAACAGAACCAAAAATAAACTCAGACTTAAGAACACAATTATGGTTCCTGGAAGTGGGTGGGTAAGAGGGAAGGGTAAATCAATTAAAAGTATTTGCTTGTATGGTGAAGATTGGAAATTAAACTTTTGGTGGTGAACATAATACAGTATTTACAGATAGTAACACATATAATGTTGTATACCTAAAACTTATATAGGGTCATAAACCCAATAAGACTTTAAGAAAAATTAAAAAATAAAACCACTATAGGGACCAAACAAAACAATATTATGCTGGTATTTGGCATGTATTCTACAGATTTGTAAACTTTGTTGGGTTCTCTTCAGTTTAATAATTTGTTCAAGTGTAAGTGAAAGTGAAACTGAACATTTCTTGCCTGTCATTCCTAGGGCATGGTCTTGAAACCATTATTCTAGTATCTGTGACAATTTCCACTGATCCATTTACTCTCTTGGTTAAGGATTGTTTTGTTCTGTGTACAGAGCAAAAGTCGGTTGGAAATTGAGATTAGAGATAAGTAGGGAGCAAATTACTCCACAATGACTACCAGGTTCATAATTTCAAACTTGACCTTATTAATATCATGGCCTAATCAAATAAGCAAACCAGTCATAAACTTTTCCCATTCCATTTCAAGTGTGGTGCTATTTTAGGTGTTATTTCTTCTGATGAAATGCAATATTTCATCCATGCTGCTAGGTTTAAGAAAAGATTATATAAATAGACACTGAATAGATGACAGAGTGTTTATATCATCACTACAAATTCAAGGAATTTGATTTTTCTTTGAACTGATAGACAAGGGTGAGAATTCTTTATTTCATTTGTGAGTACCACCTTTAAGACCTAAAATAACAATGCTATTTTTCAAATGTGAAATAAAAACCTGCATAGATATAAAGTGCATATAAGGTATCTGAGTTTCTAAAGCTCTAGAGAAATAGTGGCATAAAATACATAACCAAGTAATCGGTCACAGAGATGGCCTGTGTTATAATGCCTACTGGTCTTCAGGAATTCAATATCAAATAATGTTTAGCTGTCGCTTCATTAAGAGAAAATTTCACTGCAAGCTTACACAGACTGGAGTCTTTGAACAGACTGATGTAGATACTTGACACTTATAAAGAGAGTAGAATATTTGAAGAGGATGTAGGCTCACATTTTATGGTTAATGCGTCTAGCTTCTTGGCTTTTTATTTATTTATTACTTTTTTAGTATTTTATTGCAATAACTTTGTTCGACAAATTAAACTCATATGTGTAGGTTTCCCATGCTTTGGTTACATATCAACACAACAACGACCTGCCCTCCACCAAATCACCAAGTGTCGCTATCGTGCAGTGGTCCCTGCCACCACTTGCTCATTTACTTTATAATCTGAAGCCTACAAACATTTCTTTTTCAGGCAGGAGGCATTTCTTGCCATTTTGGTGAAGTTGTGAAGGCAATCAATTCATTTCTGGCAAATTCCACTTGCTAATAGAAAACTTTTTCTTCATCTGAAGTTCCTGAGATAAGAGGAAAAACAAAACAAACCTGGTTTCCTTAGTAAATGATCTCGTTCCATCTCTATTCTGAAACTAATCTTAGTTTTATTAATCAGTTGATGTCGGAGTGGAACACATAGGAAATGTTTATTTACAGTCCAAGAAAAGTAGACCTTCTGGATTCTATTTCAAGTCCCAACATTTTGCCATGATCAGTTTTATGTGGCATGGTGGCATTTTCAGCACCCGAGACTGCATGAACCTTTTTCTCTGACTTGGGATCTTTAAAAAGGAAAGGGCTGAACTTCTCAACATGAATTATGAATTTTTATGAGAGATGAGAGAAGTTAGAAAATATATTTTGACTTGTACTTAGGGTCCCAGAGGAGTTATGTGGTGTCTCCAGAGTTCTGTGCTTCTAAGGTCGGACACTTCAGGGTGGAGGGAAGGAGCTAAGTTGAGTCCCCATTTGAACTTTTGACTTCTTTTCACAGCCTGATGGGGCAAAACTTCATTTACATCTGGAGATTCAATGGAGTATTTGATTCTAAAAGAGCCATGATTTTCTACAACTTATTTGTTGACTAGAAAAATTTTCTTCTCTATGACTTTTGCTGTTATAAACATTCTCATTATTCCAAGTAACTGAGCCATGGTTCATTTCAGTGACTAATCCAAGGTAAGGTTATCAATTAATTGGTTGTCAGAGTTGTTCTTTGTCACTTGACTAGACCGATTTCTGTGAACTGTCTGGGGCCTGCAGTCTTCTTGGCTACCCAGAGGAGGACACGCTCTCTTGATCCACCGTTCCTGACACACAAATTTTGGTAGTCTTAATTCCTTTCCTGGGGAGATAAGTATACTCCTTAAAAACCATTACAGAAGTCTTTTGGAGTAGTCAAGTAACCAGTAAGAGAAGTGACATTCTCTTTCTAATCTTCCCAGAGTCACCTTGAATTAGCACGCCCCCTTCCCCCTACCCCCCCCAAAAGACTTTAGTGTTGGTCTTACACTGTTGCTGGGTAATAATTCTTAGAAAGGTGATTCTGGATCCCAGTCAAGGTGTCAAGACCCGTGAAATAAATCAGATAGTGAAAGACAAATAATGTTTCTCTCACTTTTATGTAGAAGCTAAAGAAACTAGAACTCAGAAGTAGAGAATAGGATGATGATTGTAAGGTTATGGGGCTGGAGGAAATAGGGAGGTGTTGATCACAGATGACAAACTTCCAGTTGCAACAAGTAAATTCTGGGGATCTATATTCAGCATGGTGATTATAACTAATGATACTGTATTATATATTTGAAACTTACTAAGAAAGTAGATCTTAAGTGTTCTTACTTCCACCACAACAAAATGATAATTAGGTGAGGTGAAGGATGTGTTAACTAACCTTATTGTGCTAATCATTTTGCGATTTTTATATATATATATATATAAAAATATATATATAAATATATATATATATAAAGTGATCACATTGAATACCTTAACTTATACATGTATTACTTATATTTTGATAAAACTGGGCAAGTTTGATTGAAAGGGGGCAAGGCCACTAGAATTTCACTTTCCTGAATATTCATGCAAATCTTGGCTAGAGGTAACAATGGCTTAGCAAATTAGCATAGAAAAACATTCAAGGGCATCTTTGGAGACTCTGTGTCACAGGAAGTTTGTCTTAAATTGGGTGATGACTTCCTCATCCTTCCCGTTGCATGCTTGTTGAGACTTACTATACCTGTGGCATTTCCAAATTTTACCTCCTCCTAAATAAAAGTCTTTTAAAGCTATTTTGAGTAACTTTTAGTGTTCTTTGGACTAACAAAGCTACCCAAAGGGAACACAAACTGTCCACTGTAGGAAGTAAGCCAAGATGGTCACCAATTGAAATAAATATCTAGTATTTTTAATTTCCTTCAATTGGTGTTTAATGACACCACTTCCACTAAGGTGAACAGGTGAACAGTCAAGGTGGCAGGATGGGAAACAAACTTCTCAAGTTCAGTACTGCAATGTACATGCACAGGCAAATACAATTTCTTTTTCATCTTCTATTTATTTACTCCTGAAATGTTAATCTGTGTATTGATCCAGCTCCTGTGCATAGCAATGTTGCAATATTTTAATAAGAAAAGACTCCAGGACCACTTCTTCCTGCTTATTAGTTCAGTTAGCCTTCCTGCGATTCAGGGAGGGAAGTCTTGGGGAATCCAGCTCTTTGACGGTGCTCAAAGATGCTGCCAGCAACTTAAAAACCAAAGAAACCTAAGGAGCAAAAGAAGTGAAAGTCCCCTATGCAATTGTAAATCAGCATCAATGAAAAAATAAATAATTGTTTTGTAATTGTCCAGCATTTACTATCTATCTAGTTTTAAATTCCATGCTTGTAAACTTGACTTGCTGAAAGCTCTACAAAATTGAAAATTTCTTATGAAACTAATGTATTATTTATGTACTAAATGTAAATTCATTTTAATAATCTAAATGAGGAGATAATAAAATAAGCATTTGAAAATCACAAAATGATGAGACCTTAATATCAGCTGAAATAGTATTATTATGTGTTTATGTACATGAAATGAACAGTGTCTAAACTGGCTTGTTGGGAAGCAGTATTCATGTATACAAAAATCAAGGTTAGTGAGTGCTCTGTTCTCTGGCAGTCAAATGCTGAGTGCTGAGCTGAAGTAGGGCAGGACAAGCAGAAGGAGGGCTCAGGATATGAAGAAACACATCACTGACTGGCAGAGGACCTGACTGGTCATCAGAACTTGTACAAATGAGTCAGGCAGCCTTTAGAGGAAAGACAGGATCTAGTGGAAATACTGTTGAAAAGACTAAAGGCTCGTACGTTTCTGATGTCAGAGTATACTCTGTCAATGAGGTATCTAAAATAATCGACTACCTTAACTCTTTTATTCAAAAGAGAATCTTTCTTTTTACATCATATTATGGCACAATCTTAAGAACTCATTTGAAAGACACCTGTATCACTAGTTGTCTTAACTTACCTCACAGAGTCTTTTATACTTTGGACATGAATCGAACCAAATAATGTGGTGAGAGGACAGTCCCCAAGAATATGTTCCATTTGCAATGAATACGTAATTATATGCTCCGGGTTGCACTTTGATTTCTATTGAAAGCACAATTAAGTGCTTTGTATAAATCGTTACTGTTCTTTTTCTTACATGAGCACGGGCTGGTGTAACAGAACCTCTGCTTCGCCTGCCCTTCCTTGAACCCCTATTTTTATTTTAAGATTGTGGTGGTCATTCCAAGTAAGACTAAACGTTTCTAAGAGGATTGCTCCTGACTGCCCCCTACTGGCCTAGGGTTTTCAGTACAGGAAAAAAGTAGCAAACGAAGAAGAAAAAAAACTCCAGAAGGAGGCAGATTGATTAATTTGTTTTATCTTTGTTAATTCACAGAGGTATGAGCTTGAGCAAGCCACTTCCCCTCTTAAGTCTGTATTTTTCTCATCTGTACAATGGGCCGGTAGATAGAGATTGAAACCTCACTGGTCTAGGTCAGAGATTTTTGGGGGATTTTAAGACTCTTTGAATTGGCTATGGAGTCATCCCCAAGGAGGCTCCAAGGTTTCTTCTCATCCAGGAATCAAAGTGAAGAGAAGACATTATATTGGTGTTATAATTAATTAATCAGCTGCTATGTGGCTGACACTTTGTCTAGGCTCGCCTTCAGTTCTCACTGAAAAATATCTAAAGTCAGTGTTATTGTCCACATTTTACAGAGTTGGAAATAGAGCCTCAGCCAGGCTAAGTAACTGGAAAATAGGAGAACTGGCACTCAAACTCGAGTTTGTCTGGTTTCTGGGTCTGCTCAACTGCACTTTGCATCCAGAATGGGTGTCATTCTCTCTAACTTTCTCTAAGGAAGTGCTGGCTCTTGGCTTTGAGGGTGAGCTATCACTCACCTCACAGTTTAATGCATGTAGCACTCAACATTTTTCAAATATAAATATACAAACTCTCTGCCCATTGACTAGCAAGTTCCATGTAAAGACTTGTGTTCTCTGATGCTGGATACTGCTCCCTTGGGCAACTATAGTATGAAGAGAATGAAACTAGGTAGGTTCCTAAAAGTAGACTGAGGTCACCTTGAATTTAAGCTCCTGGCTGTCATTTAAGGCATTAATAATTTAGAAGAAAAAGATGCCAAGCCCATTCTTTAAAGAAAAATGGGACTTCTTCTGTAGAACCATTTTGACATTATTAAGGAAACTAAACCAATTTATAGGAAGAAACTGAAGAAAGAAACCAGCAAAATTTAGTTGCTTCCGTGCTCAAGATACAGCCTATGTAGACACACAGACACACACACATACTCGCATATATACAAACACACATACACAGAGCCTTTCTTATAACTTAGATATTCCTGAAAACCCTACAGCAATAGCCTGGGAGGTAGCAATGTTTTTTGGATAAGATCATGAATTCTGCATCCAGACCACCGGAGTACAGAAAGTGACTCTTACTAAAGACTGTGTGAGTTAACTACCTTTTGTGTGCCTCAGTTTCCTCATGGATTCATTATGAGTACTGAGTTAACATAAAGAACTTGCCAGTACAAGGTATATAGTAAGCACTGGTTAAATGTTAGCTATTATTATTACATCCTTATAGATGTTCTTAATAAAAGGGTTTTGGAAGTCTATCAGCGTGGAACGAAAAAGAAGCTTTCAAAATAGCATTTTCTTAACCTATCAATTGCCTTCATAGGCAGGCTTGAAAAATAGAAGCTGATTAAATTTTTCAATTTAAAATGAAACTCTACAGATGGACAGTTTTCCCAAATTAAATCCAGAGGCTTCCTTGCTAGCCTTCAAATAATTTTTGCATTATAATCATGGTGATATGTACAAGGACAATTTCATTTTCTCCCTCCTACTGAGCTCTCTTTTGTCCACTATGAAATCTTGAATTCTCTTTAAATCCCTTTCTCCCTAAGCTTAGCTAATGCTCTGGTCTGCCAGTGTTGCTCTTATCCCCCCACTTCTGTGATGTTTCCATATTTCAAGGCGGGCCACAGAATGGCTGGCATACAACTGGGAATTCCTGCGAGGCTTGCCAAGTTAATGGTGATTAGCTGCTACAGACAGGAGCCAGGACCAGTGTAGATGGTCCTAAACAATGGAGTCTAACATCCATCTACAAAAACTTTCATCCTGAGAACATAACCTCTTAAGAGATATAACCAGAAGTCTCAAGGTAATTGCATTTTACTGGAATCAAACCTAACAAGTATTTTATAATTAAAGATCATGCTGGTTTCCTTTACTATCACCTGCAACTTAATCAGGTACTTGAAGCTTCCCACAAATAGCGAGGCTGTTTAATATTTATTGAACATCCACAATTACCTTTACATTTCGTTTCTCTGGAAACACACTCCTTTGGTTTGGCTTCTAGGGACCTTGAAGAAGACCATTATAACATTAGGAATGGAGGCAAAGAAATCCTGGGTGGTAATATTAGTAATAATGCGACTTATATTTTACAGTGCCTTTTCTTTTGCAAAGTCCTTTCGCATACATGATATTATTTGATCCTTATAAAATTCTATGGCCTACTTGTCCTTCCTACTCAGTGGACTATAATATTCCCTACATTGTTCTATAGGGAGACTGCTCTTTACCGTCCTCTGCCGCCTCATTCTGATTTTTTATTGTGTGCTAAATGTTGGGATGCAAATCACTAATTTACAGATAGGAAACCATGTGACTTTTTTTCCCCTCTATGTCAACATCCTGTGAGCTGTGGCAGTCAAATCTTTAAAATTTGGGTCTTTTGGAATAGTTTCTGGTGAATATCTTGTTCCTGGTGAATGTCCAGGCATATACAATGGTTTTGGAAGCCTGTATCAAATACTTTACTAGTCGTCTAGAAAAACACAGGCTTTGATATCAGGCAGACTGAATCAAACTATCCTGGCTCTATCACTTATGATACTACTCAGCAGAATTTGACAATTTCCTACCCTCTCTGGTTAAGAGAGTAGCAGGCAAACCAATGTGAAATAAACAACCAATTTAAGTGACAGGAGTTTGCTGAGCAAATGCAGCCCTGACATGTCCTCTAAATTTTCCTTTCTCTTGGGACTGCCTCTTACAAGTGGATATTTACATTGAGGAAGTTCTAGCGCCGCCACTGAGGCTGAGCCTCAGTTTCCTCATTTGTAAAATGAAAAGAATTATATTGTTTTACAGGATAATGTTAAAGATGAAATGAGATGATTCTTTTAGAGTAGAGACATATCAGAAAGTAGTCTTGAATTATTGTTTTTGCTAAGAGAAAGGCACACTCAGCCTTTTCTGCCTGGATCCAGGTATTTGTGTGTCCAGACTAATTTTCTGTATAACTCAGTCAACTTTTAAAGGGATCAAGATACACTTAAGGTAATTTGAGTTCCTTATACTTCTTTACTTCCATTTCCTCCTGAACAAATACTCTGCCCCATCTTATTCCAGAATTCAGTCCCAAGGAAGCTCAATGCCCAGTGGTGTAATTGGTGCTGGTGATATGAGGGGACTAGACTTAACATAAATATTCCTCCCCGGATCATGACTCCCTCTCTTTTTCCATTTGTTTAGAATCTCAGAAGTCACTAGAATTGAAAGATTTCTTCTTTTCTCAATTAGTCAAAATAAC
Organism: Solenodon paradoxus; assembly: GCA_004363575.1. Taxonomy (NCBI): domain Eukaryota; kingdom Metazoa; phylum Chordata; class Mammalia; order Eulipotyphla; family Solenodontidae; genus Solenodon; species Solenodon paradoxus. The sequence continues at coordinate 348,253 of RJWH01000577.1, forward strand.
CTTACTACAAACTCAGATTCTCAATTGTGGGCTTAATTTGGGGCTGTTTCGTAGTGTTATCAATTTCCAGTTTCAAAGATAAATGAACCTATCAGTTATAGAAGATTCAGGAAGGTGGAAGTTTGTGTCCAATTTCGACTTTCTTTTATAACTATCTGGTGAGACTACAGTGGGGATAATGTTATCTTCCTAAAGATAAAAAATATTTATATACATGTTCTTATCAGATATCATGCTTTATCTAAATTCCCTTTTTGGAACCTCTTTATGCACCATTTACTAAGAGTACATATACATTAATAAAGAAAAGCATATTAAGGGAAAATATGTAAGAGTTGAAAGTGTGACAATCTGAGAACACTGAAGGAAATCTTGATGTCTTCATACGAAATAGCAACATGGCAGGATGGTGGGTTTTCTCCTCATAAACTCTCTAAATAAACATCATACTTTCTTTATTCAATGTTACATTTTCAGAGAACTTCTGAAATGGACTGCGCACTGGGTCTGTTTGCTGATAGCTTGCAGTGAGAGGTGCACAGAGGAATCAAAACCATCCTGGCTTCTTTAGGGTGAGGGAGTCGGTATGATAATGAGGGTGCCAGACGGTCAGGGAAGAAACAAGGGGGACGCAGTCAATCAAAGCCTATCTATAATGGACATCGTCTTGCTCTTGCTGGAGTGGTGCTGGCATCATAATGGCTTCTCTGTTCTTTTAAAACACGGCTCAAATAATGGCCTGGGCCTCCCACGCATTTCTAGAGGGTGCATCTAGCTTTACTGAAACCCTATCCTGACCACAGACCTTATTTCCCCTCGCAGCTTTGATACCCTGTCCAGCCAAGTTATCCTCGAGGGACGCAGTTGCTATTTCTTTCCATGTGCATCCTGGTGGTTTTCGAAATTGCCTCAAGAGCACCTGAGGATAGATGTCCACGCCCCCTTAGCCCCCTGCCCCCACCTTCCTAACCTTTCCCCTGTCATCACACACAGATATTGTCAAGAGTTTCATTAGGGAAGTTCTTTAACATTCATCTCTGGAGACAAGTTGGCAGTTAGCTATGGCACTGAAAGGCACCAAAAGGAGTTGGAAACAGGACTGTAACCGGGAGATATTTTGCCAAGTGTTTTGTGCTTGCTACTTTTGAAAGCAGTCTTAGTCATCAGCAAGCCCATGCTAACTGAATTTGATTTACTGTCAACACTGTCGCAGGCACATATAACATCTCAATAAAATCCCAACCTTGTTTGCTGCAATCATTAGACCCAGATTTTCTCGCAACAAAAGTTGGGCCTTTGGTTAAAGTTGCTGCGTGGAGCTGAGAGAACATGGTGCTTTTCTGACCTTCCATGAAATTTGACAGTGCAAGCACTGAAGTCATCGCTTAGCGTAGATCCAGAAAGGAATGAGAAAATCCACTTGTACAAATGACACTCTGACACTCACTCACAAGGGGTTGATTAGCTTCTGGTCAGTGTCTGATATGAGTCCCTTCAAAACAGTTACAAATCATGCTGGAATTCCTTGTGAGAAGCACCAGCTAATTAAATGCCCAAAATGGTACCTTAGACTCCGTTCACAAAAGTAAAATCAGTAGAGTTAAGGCATGGAAAAGCACATTTAAAAACCAAACAGTCTTTTCTGTAATAGAAGTGCATGTGAAACCTTTTACATCTAGTGTTGTAGGTTGAAAACTGGGACTCAATGGAATTATCTAAGTTAAAGAGGTGAGATCTTGTTACTTGACAATCAAAAGATTCCAGAGAGTAAAAATGACCCTTTCAAATTCAGCTGCAATTTACTAATTTTTGAACAGTCATTTGACAAGCAATTTTCTCATATTCTGGAAATTCTCATTATTTGTGCCGTGTATCTGAGGAAAAACTGGAAATATGTTCTAATGAAATTAGCAAAGGAGTTCCAAGACTGGACCCAGGTAGAAGGAAAAATTGTCCCAAGGGGTTTTTCCTTACCAGTTTTAATTTAGCTCTAGGCAATGGTAGTGTGATTCCGATAGTTTTGTATCTCTTTACCCCCAAGATCACCCTGTTTTCCTCCTGTGACCTGTATTTAAAGGATGATACCATCACCTCATCAATTGCCAACAGCATCAGTTCAATAACCGGCTATCACTGTCGGGCATCTTTCTTGATGAGAAGTAACTACAGGTCTTGGCTCTCTCTCCAAAAATAGCCTGTACTACAGTGCCAGGCACATCCCAGATTTCCTCAGTTATCCAAGCTCAGGAAACAAACAAAATCAAACAACTTTTCGTACCTGTGCTTCTTTAAGACACTTTCCTAGTCAACTAAAAATTGTTTTTCCAGTGTCTTTGAAATATAATTGACATCAATATTTTCTTTAATACCACTCCCCATCTCTCCCAGTTGCCCTTAAAATCAGTGACAATTGCCTATAAAACAAATGTTATCTGTGCTTCCCCATCCCATTGAATTCACCAGTCTGAATTTTAAAAAGAGAAAGAGCTTTTCATTTAGTATCACATGACACAATATGAGTTCCTCTAGGGAAACTGCTTTCACTAAATCCTGGCAAAAGTGCCCAATTGATAGCTCAGGTGGAGATGTGGAAGAATTTAAAGTCCTTCCCCAGGTAGGGGTAGAAATTTCCCTAGAGGGTTCTGTATTGTAATATGATGTGAGAGCCACAGGTGGGAGGGTAAAGTGTCCAGATGAGGATGACCTGGAATGTTGACTGAAGAAATCATCACTCCTTAGCTCTGCTGTGAGAAGCTGGCTCTGTGAGGATCTACTACACCTGTCCTGGCCATCTAGTGCTTTAGTCTGGCCTTTCTTCCAGAAGAACAGAGGACTCCATTAATATCTGCAACCTCCATTTTGTCAAACTACAGGAACATGACATGGCAGGTCAAAGTTATATTAGAGAACAGCACTCTCATTTAAGGCCATTTTAAGTTAAATGTTTTTTCTTGATTACCTTTTTAAAATTAGGAACTGAAAATGAAATTATGACAGAACACTTTTAAATTTTGGATTATATTAAGTGCTTTCCAGAAACGATATTTGATTAAAGCATCATAGGTAATTTAGGTTAAAGTAGAATAAAATTAGTTTTAAAATGATTTTTTTTTGGAGAAAGAACATAATAAAAGTATACAACCCTTGCGTACTCATCAATTCTTAGAAGTGTCTGCATACCATATTACTCTAAAATAAATGTATAACTTGAGGGACAAGTTATTAATTGTGACATAGGAGAAGTAATTTCATTTCCAATTTAATTTAGGCATATATTTAAAGTATTTTATTTTGTTAAACAGTGCTTTTTCTAGTTTTGTTGAGGCATAGCTGCGTAATAAAATGGAAGATATTTACTTATATTTAAAAGTTATTTAAATAATTTTATGGAAGGAACTTTACATAGGTTTAAAGTGTGCATCTATAAATCAACACCTGCATATGATACATTAAATTCACAACCATTATTCCAGGTAAAATTGGAGATTGTTAAAGTACATAATATGATGATTTAATATAAATTGTGAAAGGAGTCCTCTTGTCAAGTAAATTAATCCATTCATCCATCCACCCATTCAATATCTCCCATATTTACCTTTCTTTAAATGAGAATACTTAAGTTAAATCATAGAAACAGTAGTGAAGTGGATGCCAGGGCCTGGGGGATGGGGAAATAGAGAGAAGCTGGTAAGAAGCTATAAACTTTTAGTCATAAGATGAATAATAGCTGAGAAACTAATATATAACAAGGTGCCTATAGTTGATAACACTGTACTGTAAAATTGAAATTTGCCAATAGAGTAATTTAACTGTTTAGGAAATTCTGACTTTGCTGTCGATACCAACATCAGCCACACGATGTCACCAATAACTATAGTACAGGAGTTCTGGAGAAGAACTTCAATTCCAGCATTTCCCCACAGGTTAAATAAAATATTTTCTATTTTGTTCATAATTTTTCTACGTGTTGAATGAACAATATTAATTTATTACTAAATTATTATTTTTATTAGCTTACACTATAGTGTAATTCCTAGAATTCCTACATTTCTAAATTTATTTTTGACCAATATTAATAGCACAGATTTAAAATGATATGCTTTCAACAGATCCGTTTGCCTATCAACCTGCATATATTTTATGGTGATATGATTTGGAGGGAGAAGAAGTAATCAAACAGTATGCACTGAGCACTATTTATGGAAAGAAACACATGTCCGTAATACACAAAGACACACAAATACACAATGATGTAAACTGCACTACACTTTAGTCCTAATCAATAATTTATTTCCGAATTCTTTGCTTTTAGAAAGTTAGAAAGAATAATCTACTCTTCCCCCTCCAAATTGTAGTAGTCATGTTCAATATTTGTGTATTATGTAATTACTAATTTTGGTGTAAGATTAATTAAAATAACATTTCACCTCCCTTCAAGAAGATAAAGCCATTTTTTTCGACCTCCAATTCTTTTCACATATGTATTTTGAATATACAAGGTTAAAAAATAAACATATTGTGATGATAAGACCAACATTTTTCCTTGAAATGGTTTATCATAATATTATGCTTAATTATGCAAATATGCTGGAGGCTTTTTTTATGAGTACATCAGCCAAATTCAAATACATTAGAGATGACAAATACATATTCATTTACACATTCAGCACATACATGTCGTGTATACAAAATTCTATTAATTTGACAGACAATGGCATGTAGTGATACATTAATAAGTGACGTGTAGAACAAAGCTACTTGACAGAAGCCTATGCAAAAATTCCTTTTATTAAAAATAACTGTTACTTCTAAGGACTATATTTGTTTTTTTGATTATTCTCTATGTCATTCTCAAAAAGATTTCAGGGGAGACGAGGACTTTAGAGTTATAAAACTGACATAAAAATAAACTAACTTTTTACATCTTTGGAATTTATAAGCTCTTTCTTTTTAAGAAGTATGAAAAAAGACTCTAGGAAAAAGATGATCTTAATCAAATACTTTAAAGAAATCTGAAAAAAATATGGAATAAAATTTCAAGTGTTTCCAAGTATTTGGCAGAGAAAATATCTAGCTGAGTCTTGATGTCTGACCTTATTTGTAATACAGCCAAAGACTTAGAAATCTGATTTTGTACTGTGCTTGTCAAAGAATCATATCTATGAAACTGTAGTAGATAATTTTTTATTTAAAATTTCCCTATTTTTCTTTTTTTTACAATTACTTACAAAAAATATCAAAATTTTCAACTTTGTAGATCATTTTTGAGGTCTCCAGGTTGTTTCAAGGATGAATAGGGACTTATAAAAACATCACACATTTTACCTTTGAAGTAAAGTAATTGTCATGGTCTTTACAGACTATTTCAATGGAAAACATAAAATTTATGAAATAATCTGGATCTTTGGACATCATAAAGTAAAATGTACATTATAAGCATTCTTGAATTGGCCTTACTTTTTAAACTGTCATTTTAATGAACTTTAGCACAAAATAGCATCGACATTTCTAATAAGCCTTGATGATGTCTACAGTGTGTGTGTGCATATATATATGCACACATATATATACCTGAATAATTTTAAAACAACAAAATTTAAAAGCGACTATCACATATTTATAAAAACTAAAAAATAAATATGAATTTTATAAGTGGAAGTTTGAAACAATGGCAAATATGCCATTGCATTCATTAATAAAACTAAGAATTGGACTATAATAATAATTTCATTTTATTACATTCTATTAAAGTTTTCAATTTGTGTGTTGCTATTGAAGTAGATTGATATATGCTTTATTAATATAATGATATCTCTCAATAGTTTATATTTATTCTAAGAATAACATCTTCATATAGCAAACATTTTAACATTGTTACATTCATTATGAGGTCTCCGGTTGAGGGTATATCTTTTATCTATTTTTAGGAGAGTAAATCTTGTAATGGGGAATTTTTCCAACACTAAATATTCTGAGGAAACTTCAAGCTATTTATACATATATGTATATACATGTACCTGTGTGTGTATAGATACATAGATACATATATGTGTATATCTATACAGAATATTATTTTAGATTTACATTTTAAATGCTCATTCATTCTAGGTGAAAACGCTAACTCAAATCATTCTAACATTTAAAACATACCTTTCCAGTTTTCTTTCTTTTTTTTGGGGGGGGGGAAGAAATGACTGCTACTCTCATAGTCATATTAATCTTGTTAGTTTTCATAATTATTAGATGACTTCTCTCTATCCCCGATGTAATGACTTTAAAAAAAAAATTACAATTTTTTTGTTTCTATTTTTAGAGCATTTACATAAATACATGCTGCAGGCCAACATGGAAACAGGATACTTTTCGCCTGATTCAAGCAGCTTTGGGAAGTGCTGTCCAGTGCTGAATTGTATTTTATTTTGCTTTGTTCAGCAAAACTGTACACTTTTTAACACGTGAAAGGTGTTATAAGAGTCTGGAATATTTGAACTCTATTTGGAATATTGGGGAAAAGAAATGGAAAATACTTAATAGAAATGAGGTGCTAGATTATTAAATAGGAGAATTTGTATGTTTAAATTACAGATGCATGGTAAATGAACACATGGAAGAGCCTTCTGGGTTGTTAAAGCCCTTTGTTGTAAGAATAAAATGACACTAGGCTTAAAAGCTCTATGACAAGTCATCCGACAGTTTTTGATGTTTGCTCTGTAATTGGTCAAAATGAGTTTTCTTTCATGGCACTCTATTCCAAAGAAAGCACAGATATTTGCAAGGTATTTGAATAAAAGCAACCACTCACTCAAGGAAAGGAATCTGTTGTTTCAGAGTATTGAAAACAGGACTGCTGAGTCTCTGCATTTTGTAGCGGTGCTGCTTTCTTTAAATCTAGCAGCAAAGTTTCAGGATAAAGGGTAGGTTATGGTGCTGAATTAAATTTGATATGTGTCATCGCTTTGAAAAAAAGTAGTACCCATTAAACTATGGTTTCTGTAGAGATCCTCATCACTATTTCTTTCCACATTTATCATGTTCCTGTTCTAACACTGGAGAAGCCTACTTTTTATTCCTTGCCATTACCTGCCCTGGCATCTTCCCCCTTTTCCTACCTTGGTTACATAAGCCCATTTATAGAGAAGAAAATGTGAAGCTCCAATTCAATTTTCTTTCTGACTAATTCTGTCTTAGCTTCACCTCCTTTTGAACCAACCTACCTTTCCTAAGACTAGAGCGTCCTCTCACAGAGAGGCCATTGCTTGTCTCAAATGAGACATGTAAATACCAACACTTTTGGAAAGACAAAATAGCACACAGGCCAGTTTCTTTAAATGGAAACACCTGAGTTATATTTTAGGTTCCCACAAAAAAAGATAATTCACAAGTGACAACATTAATATGGTTGAATCACTGAACTACAAATGACTTCTCTGATTTAATGGTACTACTAGCCTTACCCCACTTCTGCCAGTTAATTTAGGAAGAGGTCATCATATGTCTCAAAGACTTGTAAAAAATAGTCTTAGTCATTAGGTGAGTGGGGCAATAAAGAACAACTATAGAAATATAAAACTGTTGGAAGTAGCATGCACAAGACAAAAAAAAACAATATTACTAATAAAGCAATGGAAAGTAAGTAATATTTCTTAAATATGATAATAAATGCATATGTAATGTATCATAATCTCCCAAAACTATATGAAGTAGTGTTATTCTGAGATTCTAACTTTAAAAAGCCTAGATTTCATAAAACTGGGAAAAGTTGAAGAGCTCTAAAAGCTTTTGATGAAAGGCATTAGAAGAGAGCATATTTTAACTAATGGATTTCCCTGGTCTTGCATTGTACCATATTCTCACTGCTTCTTTCATTGTTTGAGGTGATAGGTGCTGGTAAAGGACAGAATAGAAAGGAAGCAGATTTATCCCTGGGTAGGACTCCATTTCACCTCCCTCGACAGATATTACATGCATAGATGACTATGGTCTTTTTCACTAATACTCTGTTAGTGCTTGAGAGCAAGATTATGCTGCATGAAGTATTTTTACAGAACCTTTTAACAGAAAATTTTAGAATTGGACATCATCAGAACATCTTATTCAAAGAGCACTTGTCCCTAATCAGGCCAGTTTCATTCAAATTAGGCAATTCTGACATTCATGTCAGAGGATGTCATGAAGAAGACTCTGACTTATGCCCAAGTACAAATGATAAAACTAAATTTCACTGGATAGAATGGCCAAAGGCAATCACATATAACCTGAAAAAGACTCAGTTTGCCAATACCCAAGTAGAAAAGCTTAAATAGAAACGTTTGAAAAAGATGCTTTTTAGGGAAAGACATATTTTAAGATATAGAGAAAGTTTTTACCTCCCACTTTTTTAAGAAATGCAAAGAGAAATAATCTTTATATTAACTTGACTTCACTTACTCTAATTTAACTGATTAGAGGTCCTGTAAATGCCCATAAGTGGAGTGTCTTTAAAAAATAAACAATATCACACTGAATTCTAAGATGCAGTTTATGATGAGCTCTGATGCTGATATTAACTGCTAAAGTGAACACTGGGCAATGAATATTGACTAAATCCATCATTTATGTAATTTTAATCAACATTCTGAATTTGATGTGACTATATCTCAAAAATTCATTCTTCTCCTATGCAAGGTTGTTAAATGTTGGAACAATTAAGAGCAACTTGGTTTGCTCATCATTCCTAAATAATAATTTTATTTGTACAAATTTGTGAGTAAATGGATTTTTCACAGGAAATTCTCTTCTGGATGTAGATAATATGGTGTGGGTTTGCAAATGGTCGGGGTATTCATCTAAGAGCCATCCTATTATCTGGTATTTAAGTTGTTAGGTCCTGACAACCAGATTCAAGTAACACAAAATAGGAATCACCACTGAAAGAGACTTAACACTAAGATAAGACATTTTAAAAGAGATACCTTGTTTTCTTTTCATGCATCTGATAAGCACCCATTACATTAAAGATATAAATTTTCTGATCATCACAGTGCTTGAAGATGCCTAGTAAACTAATGTTTACTCAATCAACCCACATTGAGAAGATGCAAGTATAAAGATCTTTTGAATGCTCTCTGCTAATCAAAAAGCCACATTTTCTCTAAACTCCTCAGATCTTTACATTCTTTAAAAAAAGCACTAGAACTGATAGTGAGATTTTAAAAATCTCAACCTATCAGTTATCAGTCCTTATTCCTTTAAAAAAATCTTATCACTTATAAGCCCTATTTTTGAAGTCTGTTAGAGGCTTTATTTTTTTTAAAGTTATATTCACCTAAGAATTAAGTATTCATTCCTTCCACCTTCCACCAACTGGGTATTTACTGACTATAGAATGAATGTGGTTACCTATACTGAGTAATTACTACAGAAGTGCAAAAGGGCAAGAGAAAGGAAATAAGAGATAGACTAGTTAAGCAATAACCCCCAGATGGGAGAAAATGGTGGTCTTACAAGGTACAGCTATTTATAATCTCACTCTGAACATGAGCCGTACACACAAATTTTTATGCTTCTCTTTCTTTTACTTTAAGTTAACAAATTATGGCTAGCCTCATAGCCCTACAACTCTTATATACAACATGATAACAATCTTTGCAACTAACCCATGTAGGAGAGGAAGGCATATTAGGATCCTGCCTCTACAGAACACTCAGCATCTGGGTCAGCTAACATAGAAGGTGGCCATGCTAGCAAATGAGTCATAATTTTCTGATTCATAGTTTAGAATCCTTTTATAGTTTATCATGGAAGTCATTAAAGTATTGCAGCTTAATGGTAAACGTTGATTATAGGAGGAGAAATGGGAAAGGAGAATCTTAAATTTGCAGTGGCTATTTTCCACTTGCCAGATCCATTCTCTCTTATTTTTGCTTTGCTTTGAATCTAAAAGGGCTGGCTTTTATGAATATATCATTTAGTCTTCCTTGCCTTCTGGCTTCTCATTTTATGTAGCCCTGGGGCTGCACCCACTTCCGCTTCCCACTGTACTTTGACACAGCTCTGGTAGTGTCTGCTTCCCTCTAAGACTACTGCTTTACTCAAGTATCTCCCCAAGCCTCCATCCCCAAAGAGTTCTGACTCTAGCTCAGCACAGGCTCATATGGATGCTTCCTCTGGTAATAGTTCCATCAGGTGCTGGTTTCTTTAATCCTCCTCATACTGGTGAACATTGTCATGTCATTGTGAGTCTCTTCAAGACACAGCACTGTCAAGCACACACTTCAATCTTATTACAAAGAAACATCAGCCAAAACCAAATTGAAGGACCTTTTATAAAATAACTGGCGTTTACATTTCAAAATGTCAATGGTGTAAAATAAAAAAAGTTAGATTGAGGAAATATTACAGATTAAAGGTGGCTAAGGGACAAAACAACTAAACACAAGGTGTGATCCTGGATTGGATTCCAAGCATATTTTTAACTTTTTGTTATAAAGAATGTTTTTGGGAAAACAGGTAAAATATAAATAAAGTCTGTGCATTAGATAGTGGTATCATTGTTACGTTCTTGATTTTGATTATGATACTGTGGTTATATAAAATAATTTCCTTATTGTTAGGAAATGCATATTAAAATATTTAAGAAATTAAAGGAAAATCATGTCTTCACCTGAATTTCACATGGAACAGAGAAGATTAATATTGCTTTATACATACATACATACATACATATATACAGACTCTATGGAAACATATGTAGGGTAGAGAGAGAGAACGAGAGAGCAATGGTGATAAAATATTAACAGTTGGGAAATCTAGGTGAAGAATATATATAGGAATATTTTTTACTCTTCATTAAACTTTTCCGTAAGTTGGAATTTTTTCAAAATACATTTTAAAAGTTTCCAAAAATTCTAGCTGAGTATACAATCTCATTTTTCTTAGGACTCTCACTGAAAAGGATTTAATCTCTATGTTAACTGCTGTCTACTAAGATTATAATCCCACCATTCAATCTTTCCATTGCTTCAGTCACATGAGCCATCATGGTAAAGGGTCAGGGAAAAGACAGAGGGTCACTGAGATCATCATGTGTAAGAGGGGTAAACCAGCAGGAGAGTATTTGAGGTGCCACCCTCACAAATCATTGAGAGCCCTAGTTATATTCTCAGATAAAATTCCCTTATGTCACTGAAGAATAGAAATGGGTGAACTTTAGAGAAAACAAATGCTCCAATTTTCTTAACACATTCCTCGAAATATTTGCTATAGTTTTTTGGGGGGACACAATTTCCAGCAGGAGACACTGGATATGATTATTCAAAATTTGACTTTGTGAATAATTTGCATTGTGGTTGTATTATATTTACATTATTCAAAATTTGACTTTGTGAATGATTTGCATTGTGGTTGTATTATATTTACATGGACTTCTTAAATCTTTCTTAAGTGTCCCTGCTTTAAAGACCTCCAAAATTCCAAATTGATCACTTTTTGTATGATTTTGAACAATGATTTTAAAAGAAACAGGCCTTTGCTTCCTCATAAACAAGGTAGATTAACAAACTACATGTATTCTGTGGAAATTTTATGAATATTTCAATAATGCTATCAAGGTGCATTAATCTCTTTAGTGGAAAACTGTCACAGAAAACCACAATATCACTATTATTATCACATCTAACCTGAGTGAACTTTAAAGCCCAAAGGTCATGCCTTTGTGTATAAAACTCCAGCAAACTGAAAGATTTGTATTTGCTTTTAAATTTCATCAACTTTCTAGTTCCATCAATAATGTGCAAAGTCAAAGGTGAAACTGTGGCTATATTAAAAAGAAAGACAGAAAAAAACTCACAGACAGAAAAACAGGCAAGAAGATGGTGGCCAAGGATATTGGGAATGGATTTTATGGTCTAGAGGGTTGGCACCCAGAATTCCACACAATATCAGCCTCATATTCAGACACAGGCAGGAGAAGCTCTGAAATATCTGCCTTCCATTAATTTCTGTACCTTGCAATCAGGGAGGTAATGTCTGAAGACTCACTCAGGATTTTAGAAGCTACTACCTGGCACTCTGTCACTGAAGAAAATAAACCACCTATTCAAAAGACACAATTACACAAAGGCCCATTGAATCCATAATATAACTCATTTTTAGGCTTATGTTAAAAATGACATTGAAACACAAACTTCAACAGCAATTGAAGAAAAATGAATTCGTGGATTCTAGCTTTTTCCTTTCTATTTCTTCTCAGTACTATATCGTCACCTTTCATACATTGTATTGCCATGGTATCTCTCCTAGTAGACTGAGAATTCTGAAGGTCAGATTCTTTGGACCATTTGTTCTAAACTAGAGTGTGATGAGTGAATGAATGAATGCAGTTTACGATATAATCATATTTTGAGACTAATGAGAGCTAATTCTGAAAAGCATAGAAAGACAGAAAACTAACAGAGGTGATGGGTTTCTCTCTAGAACTGCCAGCAGATTCTCAGTGCTTAATAACACTTCCCAACTCTGACAGTAATCCCTTTCTGCATAGCCTTACTTGAATATCCTTTCAATCCATAGGCACACAAGTTAGATGCTGTTACCACAGGGGCAGCTAGAAAGAGGAAAAGTAACTCTGAAGAATGTTTCAATTCAAATGGAATATGACATTAATCAAGTGTATATATCATATTAAAATAAAAGTTTAAAATAGCATTTATGTAAATATTAATGAAAATATATTTTCCTTGATAACAGAATAGAAGCATATGTGATCATTTGTCAGCAATGGTTTGCTCTGGATGGTGGAACACAGATCATTTTTATTTTCTTCCTGTGTTAATATTTAAAAATCATAAAATAGGTAGTTAATACATCTTAAGTTCTAGGAAAAAGCTTACAGAAATATACATGAACAAATAAGTGTTCCTAATATGAGTAAACTGAAAGAAATAAAACATGGTATTTTCTCCTGCTAAGAAACAAAATTAAAATTTTAAAGGAGTATGACAGACTCCTAGTCTTTATACTTCTGTTTGTTACAATTTTTATACTGAGTTGTGACAGATGTCACAGAGTTCTCTGCCAATACCATAATTATGGACAAAGTTCTTTAAGGCCATTTTAACAATGGCAGAGAGATCTTGTGTCAAAACACAATCCTTTCCTTAGCCCAAATTACAAGTATGGGTATGTTTACATAACACATTAGTTGTGTATTAAGCGTATGCTTTCAACTGCAAGTCAAAGAAATTCAGTCTCAAGTTGGCTGACATAATTTAAAAATTAACTCATTTAAAGCATCCAGAGACAAGACAAATTCAAGGCACAATAACATTATGGCTTATGCTGTTCTCTTGGCACTGCCCTCCTCTACATGTAAGGCTTGTTCCTTAAGTTGAATTTCCACATAATTTCAAGATGACTGTCAGCAGCAACTGTGGCCACTTTCTTCCTTGTTCATGACTGTGGAAGAGCAAGAGATCCTTTGCCCCAGAGTAGGGGATAAAAAATCCTTCCTCTCAGTTGATTTGAACCAATAACGATGTAAGAAAATGCCCTGTACTGATCTCATTAAGCCTGGCTTTGGCGACTGACCTTAGGCAAGGGGGAGCAGTCACCTTGATTGATTTAGACTCAGATGGGAATATGATCAACTGCACGGAGTCTTAGGTGCTATATGGAGGGAAATGGTAGGTGGTAGATGTTAGGCTGGCCCAGGGACAAAGCAGCAGTGGCCATGCCCGGGAAAGGCCAAGCCCGGGAAAAAGGTGGATGACGTCAGAATAAGGGATGCAACCCCCACACCTGGATTCACAGGGCCAATCCCAATCGCCATATGGGAAGCCCGCGAAATTCCTCTGCTTAAAGAGCCGGTCCCACTTTGTTCGGGCGCGCGACTTCCAAGCCCGCGACTTCCCGGCCCTCTGCGGACTTGGGAGTTTCGCCCGGGTGTGCAAACCCCAACAAAGCCCTGGCTATTCGACATTTTTTGTCTGATTGAGCTTGTCTCCTCGCGGAGCCCAGAGAAACCTTACAGTAGAATGGGGAGGGGTTCTAGAAGATAGAAGAAAAGGCGCAAGTATGTTGGGTAAGCAAGGAATAGCATCTACCACATTGTAGTATAGTCAACAGGAAAAGTAATCATCAAGCCGTGAGTCAGGACACCCAGAATCTATTCCAGGGGTTGACATTAACAAACCATTTGTGAAGAAATTCATAAATTTTCTGGGTTTAGGCTATTTTAGCATTAGTAAGCAACTGTAAACATATTTCTATGACCCCATTCAGCTCCAATTATCAGACTGTTATTCATTCCTCAACTCTCCACCCTCCACGCATCCCCATTCTTCTCCTCCTGCTCTTCAGCACACAAAGCACCACGACAGCAATATAGGTGAACACTTTGAAAGGAATAACTTTCCTGGTGATTTTTATTCCCTATTTATCTCACAGCAGATCAGCCAATTGCTATGACCCAGCAAAGCAAAACAGTGTGTGGTGCAATTATCTGGGAAATATAAGACCATCTATGTCATCAGATAATGTAGGGAAGGATGGGCTTTGTTTCCTGAGCGACCTGCCTGGTCGCTGTAGCTGGTCCCCAAATCCTCAGATAAATGGACAGACCTCCACTTTTCTTTGGCGGTATAACTCCAGCTCTTTGTGAATTAGGATCGAGCTCCTTGCTGTAGAGATAAGATCATTTATGCCACAATTTAAAAGCAAGGGTTCATTTAGAAAGTCTCATTTTACTCTTTTAGTGTCATCTGATGCTCTTTAACTACACCAGAGGGTCCTAAGACCTACAGCAGAGGCCCTTGTGTTTTTACAATAACATGTATCAGTAATAAGTATAAGCTATAAAGGAATTCAATTCATATAATGCTTTTTTCTTCCCATAAATAGTTCCAGGAGCCTCAGATATAATTTCAGACAAAAACCTTCATATGAGGGCTATACATATGTGTTTAAATTTCTGAGCATTATTTTAAAGCTATATAAAAATGTCAATGACAAAAGGTAACAGACCACCAATCTGCAGTGGAGAACTTGACTTCAGTGAAATAAAAAACTTGCAAATATATGAAAACTGAGTCCTTGATACTTTATGACTATCCTAAGGAAAAATTATTACCAAATATATTTTAAAAATGCAAACACTACCAAAATTGTGGAATCAGTTGTATGAGCTTGAGAGGTGACTTCACTGAGAAATTTCTTCTGGGTTTACAGATGCTAATACCTTCTTATGTTCCCACGCTGACATCATATGCAAACTACAATGTCAAGAACGCATTTGCAGAATACATAAGTAGTGGAATGAAACATTATTAGTTCTTATTTGCAGTTGCTGCCAACTCCTAAGCCCAAGCTCTAATTGGAATTACCGTGAATCTAAAAACAGTGGACACTCCAGGATCTGAATAACATACTGGGAGCTGCCTTCCAAGACCTATGCTCTTTCAAAATACTTATTTCTGAAAACTCAAAGTTAAGTAACCTCTGTATTTCACCACTTGTTACCTGCATAGTTTTAAAGATACTTTGTTTCATAGTTGTGAGCTCACATTTTTGCTGAATTATGTGTGAATGGGTGTGAGCAAGAATACATTTTAAGTGGAAAAGTACCTTATATTTATATCTTTTAAGGTTTTATCTCTTTTCAATCAAAAGTAATTTTTAAAAAGGTGCTGGTTTCTGGATTCTTCTCCATTGCAATGAGCCAGCTCCCTCTTTAAATATCTTCTGATTACTGCCCGGTTCTCAGGCTAATAAAAGCTGCTAAATCATTGCTAAGGACAAAGGTCCCCACTGTGGTGCATGAAAAAGATTTACAGTCATATGCTATGCTGAATAGCCTTGTCAGGGCAACACAGGGCCCTGCGTCTGTGACAGGCTAAAACAAACCGCATGCCAGATCTGATTTCAGACTTACATAAGAGGCCAGCCAGGCTGTAGCCTCAGTGTTTAGGAGAATACTCTGGATTGGGTAGGGGCCATGAGGAAGGATGAGTGCTGGCCAGTCTGTGTAATTAGCATACGCCTAGTTTTAATGACTGATTTCTTCAGATAGTTGATTCCCAAAGTCGACTTTCTTTGCCCATTTTTCTCTCTAACTCTCTCTTTGCTCACTTCTGCACATAGACACACTTACAATCACACCTGCCAGAAACACCACCCAACCTTTGGGGTAACTGTATCGGATTTGGCTATATTAACAACTATAGAAAGGAGATGCCAGGTAAAGTTCTAGAATGACAAGATCTCTTTTTAGCAGGGACTGAATTTGTAATACCATCTTCCTAGCAAAGAAAGCAGGGGTACACTGCTATGGCCTGGTGCTACCAAATAGTCACTAGTCATCTGAATTTTCAGGCTAGTATTTCAACTATCTTTCCACTTGTACTGGGACCTTTGTATTAATTCATTCCTCAACAAACAAACAAACAGAAAGCTTGTATTGAAGCTACAATCAGATAAATGCTTGTGAAAATAGATAGTGGACCTCTATTCTTTTTATTTTTTTATTTTTTTTTAAGTTACTCAAACTGCATCTGGAAGAGGCTGGACTTTGGGTAGTTCTACAGGCCCTTCTAAGGTTTAGCTCTGGCTAAACAGGGGTGGCTGTGCCTGCTCATTATTTATGCAGCTTCCAAACAGCAAACTCCTGCCGCAGTCCAAAATGAAACAAAAGAGCCCGGGTGCTTCAGTGAAGCATTCCTTTCCCTGATGTAGGATAGCACAGCATAGACAAAAAGCAATGACGAGTGGGCCCAACCTGAGCTTCTCAAGTTGCAGTTGCAGAAAAAGGGAGGACATCCTGTTCAAGATGAAAATGTACAGAACCAGGGATCAGGAGGCCCAGGTTCTAGTCCTGATTTCAAGGCTGAAAAGCTGGAGGATCATTTTGTGCAACTCGCTTTATTCCTTTGGTTCTCAGTAGTTTCATCTGAGCCAGGAAGAGGTTTAACTAGATAATTGGTTGTAAAATTTAGGCATAGGAAATGGTTGATTACGCAGAGGGCTTGTGAAAACACTAACTGCTGGGTTTCATCTTTGAGGTTCCTGATTCAGCAGATCTGGGGGGAATGCCGGGAATCTGCATTTCTAACAATTCCCCCATAATGCTAATGCTAGTGGGGGAAGAGCCAAGGAGCTGCTTACTAAGAATAATTGAACAAGATGATTTCCAAAGGATCTGAATTCTAAAGTGCTACACATCATTTCACTCTAACTCTAGATCATTGTATATTATTTATGCTGAGTCAAGAGAACTGAGAAGTGGCCATAACACAGCCTCCAGTAGTTTTAGTAGAAATTCACAAGATTCTATTCTTTTCCTTTGAAGTCATCCGCTTGATCGTTAAAACAGAGGGTGATGATGACAACTGTCTGCTTGAAAAAATAAAAGATGCTAGTTTTTAACGGACAATTTATCAATCAATAGTTTCACACATGGACTGGCAAAGGTAGAGCTGCATATTCATTTGTTGATATGTCTGTTAATGCAATTTGTGCTTTCTTTGTATCCACTTATTTCTTGCATTTAAGTGAATGTTTGTTACATAAATTTCAGCACAGCGATTATAGTTAATAGTACTGCATTATATACTTGAAAGTTGCTGAGAATGGATCTCAAATGTCCTCACCTTAAAAAAGAAATAGTAATTAGGTGATGTGATGCAGGTGTTGGCTAATGTTATATGGTAATTATTTTGCAGTCTATATAAATTAAATTAACATGTTGTACATCTTACACTTGCATCTTACACAGATTAAAACCCAAATTCTCTGAAGCCTCCTACCTTCCCTAACCCCATCTTCTCTGGAGTCTTCCCATAGCTACTTCAGCATTCAAGTGATCTTTCCAATCTCTGGGCATGGTAAGCTGGTTTCCTCCTCAGGACCTTTGCACCAACTGTAGTTCTGGCCGAAATGCTCTCTAGATTGAGTTCTTTGACTCAGATCTTCCATGTTTATCCAATCATTTTTCCCTCACCTCAACCTGTGTCAACTGCATAGCACTTGTTGCTGACTCTTCCTTGTTAGGTGGCTGTGTTGACTGTGTACAAATCTCCACTCCACACTATGAATTCTGTGATGGTAGAAATCCTCTAATAATGATCACCCTATCTTTAGACCCTAACAGAATGGGTGATACATGATATACGTTCAAATTATCCATTTGTTGAATAAATGATTTAAACATGATATAAGAGAAATTCTTTTGCTCTGTAGAGAAATGTGAGCTTACATTCAAATACCTTAACCTTTATATTGTGCATACTACATGCTAGGCAGTTTTATAAGCATTTCGTTTATTACAAATTAACATTTATCTTTCATAATGAACATAACACATACTACCATCATCATATTCCACATTTTACAAATGAGGAAACTGAAGCAGAGAGAAGTTGGCTTGCTCAGTCAGAAACCCAGTAACAACACGTCTGTTTTCAGATGTTACGGATAAGATGAGGCCAAGATAAATCCCCACCCCCCAAAAAAAATTCCAAATGACTATCCCATTTATGTTTGATCACTTCCATTGATGAGATCTTACAACATCAGAATCAATCCATTTCTGACACTCGAAGTGCTGGCAAGAAGTTCTTCCTTATTCTGTGACCCCAATTTTTTCCTATTGCTGCCTCCACTGCTTTGTCCTTCATCTACTCCTTGAAGTCTTAAGGACATGATTAACCTCTTTTACACATGATAACCTTCCAAATTTGGGAAACTAGATGGTATAGCTTTCCTGAGTCTTTTCTTGTCTAAAGATCGCTTGTGTAGTAATATTTTAATCTGGATGAAAAATACTCATTCCATGGGCTAAAGCAAATCTTTTCTGACCAGAAAGCTCATTTCCAGTATGTTGTCTGTCCTTGTAATATGTTGGACTTACATACTTTTTTACACTTCTCAGCCAAGAAGAAATACTGTTTCAGAGGACCTGAAGTTACGAAAATACTTCCTAAATATATAAATATACATAACAACAAACCAGTTAACCTCAATAAAAGTGGCAACCTTTTTTTAAGGAAAGTTGCAGGCAGAAATGAAGGTGAGTAGGTAGGCAGGCAAGAAGAGAGAGGAGGAAGAAGCATTTTATTTATTTTATTTAGTTGTTCATCTTAGTTGTTCTTCCCCTCCCACTGATGCCAGAACATGAACACAGGTCCTTAAGACGTATGTGGGCTGCACTTGGTCAGAGGCAGGGGCCCAACTACTACTCTACAACAGGGCACCAAAAGTAATACCACTTAAGGCAAAAAGTAATAGCGAGGAGTAGAAAGGTGATCCTAAGAAAAATCACAAAAGCAACAGCTAACTCACACACACTTGCTGATTTGCTTTTTTATCCCACCCTCCACAATGCTCACCCCACTGTTGGTTATGCTGCTACCCCTGGCTGCTCCCACCCTGGACTGATTTCTCACAGTCTGCATTCAGTTCATCAGCAGTCTTCTTGAAAACAAACCTCTGGCCTCTTTTTAAAGAAGGTATAATGAACATTAAAGATAAAAAATGAAGAGTAAATCATTTTCAGAGTTACTTTATTGGCCCCAGTCACTCTTCTTTTCTAGCCTGGATTACGTAGTAGCCACTAGCTGGTCTTCTTGCTTCCTTACTTTGCCTCCTTGTAATCTATGCTCAGCAACCAGAGAGATTCTTGTAAAATGTAAGTCATGTCAAGTCACCTCTCTCCTCTACCCTTGAATGGATTTTCATTTACAAAAGATAAAAATAAATTCTTTGCAAAGGTGTGCAAGGCCCTATGTGATCAGGGATCATAGGAAAAATTATTTCTCCTCTCCATATTAACTTTCTAACTTAATTTTCTTGTCACAGTGTTTTTTTAATATGTCAGCTACTTTGCCACCTGAGGGTCTTTAGTACTTGCTGTTCCCTTTGCTTGTGATACTCTTCAACAGATATCTTCTTCTGCAATGAGTTCTTAGTAACAGTCAACATTTCTATGAGCTCTCCCTAGTTATCAGACTTGAAATCACAAGTTTCTTGGATATACTACTAGAATTTTCCAAATTGGTTGTGATAGACCTTTACAATTTTGTTCCCCAATCCTAATCTTATATCCTTCACTGTCAGTGTAAGATCTTTTGTCCTTTGCTAACTGTCCTATGTTAACTGAAATAATGCTGAAGTCACTTTTCTTCCTTACTCTCTAGATCTAATCTTAATATCTTTACTCATCCTTCCTCTTCAATTCTGCTTCTCTCCAAGGAAGAGTGAAACTTCTTATTTAAGTCATACTCTATACTCATGCCAAGATCTCATACCTCCCCTCCACCAGATCCAGCTTCATCCATGATTATTTCTCGAACATGTTTTCTTATGTTTTCCATCCTCTCTACTAACTTACAAGCATATTTAGATCTCTTCTCTTAAAACCAAGTGAGCGAAGACAACCCAACATATTTTGTTCCTGATGTATTTTTCTCTTCACTCTCATTATAAGATTCTTAAAACATAGATGTTTTTACTATTTTCATTACCACCACTTCACCCACAATTTAGGTCCTGTCCTAAAACAATCAAATTTGAATCTCTAGACGTGGGTTCTAATTATATATGTTAAACAAAAACCAACACCCTCAACACCAAGTCCATGGTGATTTGAACGCACAACTGAGTTGAGCACTACTGACAATCATTCCTCAGGTCTGAACAGTCTGTTACCTCTCAGAATTTGTCCCTCTAAATTTGTCACTGGCTAACCTTCTATTTATCAATTCCAGTAACTTTTCCTTAGCTCTCTTCATCAGCTTGCTGTGATGTCACTGACTATGTCCTCCATCTGAAGTTCCTGCCTTCTTCCCTGTCTCCTTTGGTTCCTTCACAGTGTACTACACTGGCTCTTTTTCTTGCTGCATCTTTTGTTAGCACCTCTTCCTGTTTCTTCTTACTAAGGGCAGACAACCCCACAAGGGTCTTACATCAGCCCACATCTCTTACCTCACGACATCCTTTATCAGAAATAGCAACTACTTCATTTATTTCAATAATGATCTTTTTGAAGATGATTTCTCAAATTCTGGCATATCTCCTCTTTCATGGCTTAAGCCAGTTCCACCATTTTCCCACTATGACCCCAAATTTACCATGTTCCCCACACCCACAACTTGATATCTCCAAATCCTTTTTGGGTTATGTTATCTATGTCATCCTCAGTAATAAAACAGAGGCCAAAGTCTACACTTCCTCCTTTTGCCATGTCTAGTTTTTCATTCTATAGCTATGAAAATTCTTATTATTGTCACCCTTGGGGATTAGTATACCAACCTGCAAATATCTTTCTATTGCTACTTCTTCTCTTTTAATTTTGTTGCTTTTTTCATCTTGTTAGATGAATTTTTCCAAACCAAAATGTGGAACTTTGCCATCCCTTTAATTTAAAAGTTCTACCAATGATCTATCTTTCATTGCCTGTGACAATAGATTTACATCCTCTGGGAAAAAGTCTTCCGTGGTAAAATGAGAGGGAGTAAACTCTAATTTCCATGCTGCACATTATTATTTTCATATTGTCAGTCTCCAAAAAGGATGGGTGAATTGCTTCCAAACTCAGTTAACCTGAAGATTTTTTCCCCTCTGGAGAAGCTACCCCAGCCTAACCAGACTGTTTTTCTACAACTTTTCTCTAATCTTGCCATCTCTCTGTCCTTACCATGGCTTGTCCCTCTTTTTGAGGTTACTATAGATCTTTTTTGATTTTCAAGGTTTTTTCTCTTATATTACTTATTTCATAAAACATCTCCAGATCACCTAAATTAGAGAACTGGAACAGAGAATGACTTATCCATGATAATGCTGGATATTTCTACTGTAAATATTGATTTAGGCTATCTCAAAGCATACACTTAGCTAGTTTTCTTGTTTTTTATGTTTGTTTATTATGTTTTTACTGTAGTTATTTTTATAAAATATTGGAGATATTGAAGGATATTAAAAAGGCACTCAAGTATTACTTCTAGTAAAGCTGCCACTGTAGAAATAACCATTTGGGTTGTAATAAGTTATCCAAAAAATTGGAAGGGAGGAAGGATCTTTTAATAAATTAAATCATGAGGTCCATCTAATTTAATACTACCTGGCTTTTTCTTTGAAAAGCAGAAGGAAGGACCCTCAAAATAAGTATAAGAAATTCTAGTGGCATTAGTAGAGAGAAGCAGTTCACATTTGTGTAGCACATCATAATTTCCAAATAACTTCCAATGCATTCCCACATTTAGTGCCACAATATCTTGTATTGTTAATCCCAATATTAAGAGGCAACTCTGAAGAGTTAAATGCCCCTCCTCAATGACTGCACACAACTAGTTACAATTTTGCTGAATGTAAATTCTAAGATCTGCTTTCAGAGCTTATGCTTATTTCTCTAGGTGGTGGAGAATTGTCTGTGACATCTGTCATCCTTCAGCAGGTAAGGGTTTAGTCAGCTGATTGAGTTGCCTGGGTGGGGGATGGTTCTTGGCCTCAGGATCCTGTGCAAACTGAGGAGTGAGGGATCGCTATACCTATTCTATCGGGGTGTGTGTAGTAAAAACCCAGAAGAGAGAGAGATATATTGAGACTTCTCAGTAAAAGACTTCTATGAGCTACAGCATTGCATGGCAGCTTGGAGAGATAGGGGTCAGCAGATCATAATAAGCAAGGTGGGGAGGTGGAAGAAGAGATTAAGACTCTGAAGGAAAGTGGTAAATTAATACAAAACCAGTCCTCTAACTCATGACTGGATTACATCCTTGCATGTGCATTTATTTATGTAGACCCATTGTATACAAATTAGAACATTATAAAGCAATCAGTGAAGCACTATGCTTTCCCTACCTTTGGCTATAACAGTTTACAGAACGAAATTGTGTATAGACATTTGTGGTTGCTGGAAACTAAAGAGCAGTCTTTATGTGTGTGAGTGAAGAATAGAGAGCTTGCTGTACTGGTGTGGGCCTTTTCAGCCTCCCTCATGTGATCAGATAGCAATCAACATCAATAGCTGTGTCCTCAAATCAGAAGGATAATGATAGAGAATGGAGAAAACAGAGGCACCAAGGCAAAAGGAAGCATGTTTGGAGGAGGACAAGGCAGAGACTGAGTAATAAAGACAAAATAAAAAAGTGAAAAGGCATTGTGTCTGCTGATAGTACATTTCACTGGCATTTCATTCTCCACCAAAGAGAGTCACTGGCACAATATCCTGAAATATTCCATTCAATTTAAGCCTAGGTCAAGAGATTGGAAGCAAAATCCTCCAGCAGCTAGCTTCAAGGTGTTCTATTTAATTGCAGGCTCGCATCACATCCATTTTATATATATATAGATGAAACTATGCTTCATATATGGATTTAGCTGAGACTGTAGTTCTTAGTAATTTCCTCTCATGCTCTGATGAAGTGATAGTAATTTCTTTTGCATTACTGAAAAGGAAAACATCTCCCAAATCTCTTTTAAAGATCACTGATAGAGGACTATATTTAATGTTAGTATATAAGTGATTTAGATGTAAATGATTAGGAAGATATATCTAATGAGTCAATTTTTATATATTTGAACATACATTATGAATTATTTTAACAGTTCAAAGTCCTTTGCTTCCTTTTGCATCAAATAAAAGTTTTTAGGTTTAAACCAGATTTCTTAGGACTTCTGAAATTACCTGGAGTCTTGAAAATAGACTCATGATTTTTGGGTCCTGTTGTGGTTCTGGTTTCAAGACAAGACTTGTGTCCCGCATACATAAAAAGAATGGATTCAATATATCTTTTTTGAGTGAAGCAATGAATAACAAAGAAAAAGGAATCTTTGAAATTGGAATGATCTCTGTTATAGTCCCCCAAGATATGAACTAGAAGAGTGACCTAAGTAAAGGAAAGCTTCTTCAAGAGGCATTCCAATCATGCTCATTATTCCCCTTTGCTTGGTGAGACCAGGGACTCTTACTTGCAGGTGGCTTGGTATTCCTAACTCACCATATGTGATGGACTGAATCACTTTGGCCTCACCAAGCTCACTGGTGTGATTAATATCAAAAGCAGTCGGTGAATGAGTTTGTACCTGTCAGAAGGGCTCCATCAGTTCTGGTTGAATCATCTTAGAATCAGGTCCTGTTAGAATTAGGCAAGTGAAAATGGAACTAACAGGCACTAAGTTCTTAAAATAGGCCAGGCAATATTCTAGGCATTTTACATGTGCTGTAGATTTATTTTTCAGTCTGTCTTTTAAGAAAGATCCCATTATTCCCATTTTACACGTAAAAAGATGAAGCTCGAAAGCATAAGTAACTTGCCTCACTGCAAAGATAGATGTAAAGACTATACTTTGACTTAAATTCTTGGATTCCTTAGATATTTCACAATACCACACTGTCTTTCAAGTGATCTGAGAGGGAAAATTAGGAAGTGAGTCTTTGGGATAAACCCTTAGGATTAAAACAGAATTTTTAGAACAAGATATTGGCTAAGAAGCAGGAAAGTGATGATTTGTGAATCTGAGGCGTAACATCTATCGACTGCGAAAAATTTCAGACAGTGCATTTAAATATTGCCTCTGCATCATTTTTTTCTTTCTTCTTTCTGTGATTGTGAACACCTATGTGTTAGACTTTATCTTCTATTTCTCTGACTTTTTCTTTTATTTATTCTATTTTTGCCTTTCTGCGCTGCATGGTGGATAATATCTTCAAATGTCTTCACTTATTCTCTCTTCAATTATATTTACTATATAATTTACTATGTCCATTGAACTTTAATTGTAATCAGTATTTCTATAAAGTATTTTTTTTCTGATTTTTCCCCAATATGCTTGATTTAAATTTCTCTTGCTTATTATTCACATATTATGTATCACTTTTAATTCCTGAAAGCAATTTAACATATTAATCCTATATTTTGATTATATAATTTCAATATCTGAAGGCTTGATTAATCTACTTTTTCCTGACTACTATTTCTGTCAAAGTTTCTTATTTCCTTTAATGTTTTTGTCAAGTTTGATTGCTGACTGATGCTCTTAAGAAATTTATTTTGTGAATACTTTGAATTTTGGATTGAAATTTCATTTTTGCTGAGAAGATTGAATTTGCTTCTATTAGGTATCTGGGAAATAAATACTATTTATGTTATTTTTAGGTTATACTGGGCTTTCTTTCCTCACATAGGTACTATAAATTTGGGCTACAAATTGACGAAAGGACTACTTTATGGTTATTCTTTTAGAAAGATGTTTTTCCTCTAAAGTCTAGATTGAGGCATCACTGACCCTTCTCAGTTTTATGTGCAGTCTCTCATTAGAATCCCCATTTTGAGAAGGTTCTACGATCGCTCTCCAATCTAATGAATGGCCCCTGTTTATCAAAATGTAACCTCATAAGTGCTGGGCAATAGTTCAGGGTTGAAATGCAGCTTAAAAGCTTTTCTCATTCTGGATTAAAATCATCATTCCTAGAATAGCATCACTAAAACTCCAAAATGTAGTTTAGGAAAAATAAATCATAGGCTAGATTGATTCAGTTAAAAACTATGCATATATACATATATATATGTATACATATATATGTATGTATATATATATATATGTATACATATATATGTATGTATATATATATATGAGGTGGGTTGGATGATAGGAAAGTTGTTTAAAAAGGGGTTGTCCTTTTACTATGTATATCACTCTAGGTCTTTAGTTACAAGAATTGTTTTATCACTTTAAACTGTCTTTAAAAAAATAATATATCAACACCATTTCCTTTAATTCTTGTTTTCAACATAATTTTAAAATAATAAAGTTAAAAATGCCTCTCAGAAATCTTTCCTTTTTTGACTCAGCAATGTATTTTGAAAATATGTTTCCTCAGATACTCTTACAGATTGCTGGTAGAGGTACAACATAGGACAATCACTGCAGAAAGGCATTTGGGAATACTTATAAAATAACAAATGCATTTACCTAGCAATATCATTTCTAGAAATCTTTCC
The DNA here is from genome assembly GCA_004363575.1 of Solenodon paradoxus. NCBI lineage: Eukaryota > Metazoa > Chordata > Mammalia > Eulipotyphla > Solenodontidae > Solenodon > Solenodon paradoxus. The sequence continues at coordinate 374,223 of RJWH01000577.1, forward strand.
TACAGATTTATCTGCATACCTAGAAAATATATTTATGAGGTTATTTATTGAAGCATTGTTTTTAATAGCAAAAGACTGTGAACATCCCAAATAATCATCAATGGAAGAATAGGTAAACCAAGTATGGTACATCTATTCAGTGGAATACCATACAGCTATAAAGAAGGAATGAGATCATTCTCACTATCAATAAACTATTTTAATATATACTAGTGAAAAGAAATTAAAAAATAGAGTGTAGTATATTCTACCTTTCTACAATAAAGGAAGAAATTACTAATGTCTTTTATTAGTTCACTTAATTTACTTTTTAATTTAATTTGCTTAACAAACACATACCTAACACTTTCCCTTTGTCAAGAACTCCTCTTATCAACCCAATCCATCCTCATCCTCATTAAGACACTTTGAAGTATAAACCATTTCTGCAGATGAAGATATTGAAGCATAGAGAGGTTAAGCAATACACTCAAGGTCATGCAGCAAAGAAGAGGAAGGATACACAAGAACCCACTTTAAAAAAATACAGAAAATCAACATCAAAAAAGTTAGAGGAGACAAGAGTCCACGGGGGAGGGATACAAGCAAGGGGTCTCCTGTATATCCTGTTGTAGTTTGCTTTCAAACTGTGTACATGACTTCCATACTCAAACAAACAAAAGATAATATTTTTTAAAGAGGTCTCCAGAATTTTTAGCTGTTTTCATTGGAAAGACTTGAGGTTGCCATATTGCTGAAAGAGAAAGTTGCAAAGGGTAGATTGCAAATCTTTATTCCAGGCTTTACTCTTTGTCAGAATGAAAAAAAAAAAAAAAACCCTTTTGTTCAAATGAAATACTCCTTGCTATTCTAAATTGGAAAATGATGATTGCCTTTGTGTCTGAGAGATGATTTAAGGGATGAAACAAGATGAAAAGTTACTTTGCTTTTCTTTAAAAACATTTTTTTAGGGGTTGGGGTAGATAATCTGGTAATTTAAAACAAGTTTTCTTAAAACTGTGATTGAAAATATTTTATATTTTCTTATACATGAAATTAAAATAAAAGGTGGCTCCTTGCCCCTGGTTTCCCTGTCTTCTTTTATTCCTTTGTTCAACATCATTTTATTCATGGCACTTACCAATAACCTCTATTTGTGTCATTTCACTTATTGTGCTTATTTGTTTATAGTCTATATTTCCTGAGCTAATGAATAAAATGCTCTATGAGGGCAAGAACTTTGACTTATTGGTACTCTAGCTTAGTACTTTGAAATAGTAGCCAATAAAATGGCTCACTTTCAATAAATATTTATTAAAGTTCTTAGTTATTAATATGAAATCTTAGTTTACTTTCTCTTACTACACACACACACACACACACACACACACACACACACACAGAAAGCAGGGTTTTTTGTTTGCTACGTTTTCTATTTCTTTTATTTTTTTCTTTTCCAAACAGCAACTGACCTTGGATTGCTATGTATTTGTTTTCATGATATGAAAGAATTAGTTTCTCTAAAGACATGGTATTTCCAAGAGTTACAAAGAGAAACCAACAGCATTTAAATTAAATTTACTACAAAAAAAGCTGAAACTTTATGAGTAAAGTATGTGGTTACTGTCTGTTTAACATTTTCTGCCATGGTTCTTAATTGATCACTTATTTCATAAAGTATTGATCAAAATATGAGATGCATTTATAAATACCATTCTAAGAATTTATTTTGCAGTTTAATTTGATCTTACTATCCTCACAGAAAAATAATTTTAGTTCAGCTTTGGTTCTATATTTTTATGCAATTATGAATGGAGGTAGAGGAGGTAGCTTAGAATTTGTGTGTGTGTGTGTGTGTAATTGCGATAGAGTCTATCACTAAGGGCATTTCAGGAATTAAAAAACAACAGTAGACACCATTATCTTAATTGAAGTGGTCTTCATTATAGATGAAGGAGCTGGGGGTCTGGGAGGTTGAGAAAATTGTTCAAGACACAGACTTTAGTCATCAATCAAGCTTGGATTCAAACCCAATTTTATCTGAGTCCAAACATCACACTCTAATCTTTACTGGATTATTTATTTTTCACTCTTTAATTCTTCTTGATAATTGAATTGTTTACTTCTTTATTTTTTATTGTAAACTACTCAAAATTATTTTATGAAGTTGATCATACACAGTAAAGACATACCTACAATATAAATGTTTCCAAACTTTTGTAATTTTATTCGTATATACAGTTGAATACTTACCAATACATAACTGAAATATACAGTATTTCTAATAGCACTGGTGAAGGAAAACATTAATAGAAGAAGTGCCTTCACAATAAATTGTGCCAAAGAGATGACCTCCTGAAAATGTTTTCTCTGCTTTTCAAATCCTAGAGTTTTATTTTCTCTTATTCGTCTTTAGTTTTTTAACTGAGGGAGTGAACAGTGGGTAAATGAGTAAATGTAGATGAATTTCTCCAGTGACAACATTTCTTTTCATGATTCAAAATTCATCTGTGTTCTTGAGAACAAGAATATTGCGTGCTTTGTCAGTTAACAAAATACCTTTTTATTATTTCTGTGTCTATTGCTAAAACTCATCAAATGACATTTAAAACTTCAAATGGCATAAAACTAGTCAGCAATGAAGCTCTTTGAAAATGTTTCATTTTGAACTAATGAATAAAACGCTTACTTTTGAAGCAGAATAAATAAAGTTAAAATGTCATTCTTGTTTTTAAGAAAACAAACACCTGCTTGAAGATTTCTTATATTTAACCAGAGTGAAGGTTTCATGTGGAGGAAACAAATTAGCCTTTTCAAGTTTCAGAAAATGCTGTGGGGACTTTCTTTTGTGTAGACGAAAGTGAGTAACAGGAAAAAAAATAAACCCTTTAAGAACTAGAAAGCCATGTGCATAAAACTGTCTTTTCTTTGCTTTCATTTGCCTAATACATTAATGCTTCATTCACCTCTGTTTACTACATAAGTAAGAGAATGTATAGTCTTTATTCTTCAAATCCCCTGAGCAAAAACAGACTTTTGGATCAAGAAGCATGGGAAAGGGGTAATGATGGAGGCCTGGTGATGTTTTAGAAAGCGTCAGATTCAGAGAATAAAAGTCTGCATTCTGTTTCCAGCTCTGTTCCTGACGTGGGTCTATCACTTCAAGCGACCTCTTGGACCTCAGTTTCCTTATTTGTAAAATGGGCCTTTTACTTGCCTTATTTATCTCACCAAATGGTCGTGAGACTCAAATAAGAAAAGTGAACTGCAAATGCCAAGGATACAAGTTTCTATCAATATAAGAATATTTTTTTTTTGGGGGTCATGGGGATGATCACACATTTTAGGACAGCTGAAAAATTCTCCCTTTTCTATATATGTTAAAAGCTTTTGAATGGCAGACATTGAGCTGCTGTCTCACCAGGTGACCTTGGGCTAGTCAGCTGATGTTTCCCCTTTGTAGTTTTCACAACTTCAGAATTTTAGTTTTTTTCCTTTTCAAGCAGTGGGAGCAATTTAATAAATGACTCCAGCTACACAATCCATTTTTGGAAGCTTGAAGTTACTGAGTTGGTCTTCTTATTGCAGGACTGGCAGAGTGAATAATTCTTTTGAAATAATATAGCCAATTGGCTTTGCTGTGGAAGGTGAGAAAAAGGGAGATTGGGAGCTGTTTATTCTTAATTGACCCAATATTTGAACAAATGGCACTCTGATGTGCCCAAAGGAAACGACTGATTTCATTTAATGTATTTCCAAGGACTTACATGAACTCAGTGAACTAATTCGCTAACATAGATAGTGTATTCTATGTATGTTACCCTACAGTAATATGTCAGTTAATCAGAATCTTCTTGATCTCCTCTTCCTCCTCTACCTCCTCTCACCTTTCTACTTTTTCCTCTTTCCCCCTCCACTATCATTATAACCATCATGATCGTCATCACCAGATATTAAATTCCTACTCAATATTTTAGTATAGTGTCTTAGCACAATAAAAATAATAACTGACTTTCCAATTTTAAATCTAGAAAAAAGATGTTATTTAAACTATTTAAAAGAATAAAGCACAGGCAGAATACATGTTTGTCTTTTCTTAGTGGAAGTAAATTTAATGGACTAATTTAATACTTATATAAGCAGAGAAATGTATGAGACTTAGCAATACATTTATTTTTTAGGTTTGATTTTGGTGCTTCCATTTCGGGATATCTGTTGGTCAGTGAACTGAGATTGTTCTAAGACCATGAGCCATTATCTCCCATATGTTTAATTTATAAGCAATTGCAACAATTCTGAAATCCTACATAGTTTTTTATTTGCTTTAGATTCAGTTCCTCATAAATGAATAGTTAAAATATATTTAATTTGTTCATTTTTAGCCTATAAATTTTCACAACATACGTTTTTAATAGATACCTTTTATTAGCTAGTTACCACCTCTTTTTTGAATTTGGGAATGATTCTCACCTAAAATCTCAAAACAATTCAGAAGCACCCGGGCATTTTGTTTTGTAGATATGCTTATTATAAAATGACAAAAGGGCTTCTCTAAAATCCATGCAAATACCAAAACCATTTTTTGGAGTTTTTAAATTGAGAGACAAAAGTAGTAGATTTTGATTTCATGAAGATAAACAGAAACCTCCTGAGTGTACTTTACTGAAAATAGGAGGAGAAAGATTGGAAAATATATCCCAAGATTTTTTCATCTGTCACCCTAAGCGTAGCACTGAAACCTCAGAGACAGGTATACATATTTTCGTTAGCCAGAGGCTCTCTTGATTTAGCCATTCTGACTAACTTAGAAGTAGGTGGGAAAGGAAATCCGGGGATTTTTTTTCAAAGGATGATGTAAATCACTCTTTGCAGCACAAAGATTTGTTTTTCATCTTTTCCTATGTATTTTAATAAAGTGACTAGAATAACGTCTCTCTATAGGATACACACACACACACACACACACACACACACACACACAATGTTGCACTGGGAAAGACCATAGTTTTCATGTAAAATAACTGCAAGTTCCACCTTGTTCTTCCAGGCTCCAAATTGCCAATCTTGTGATGCGCTGTCACAACTTATGCGTGACTGACTGGTTACAGAGCCTGCTGATCTATATGGAGAGGTGAGAATTTGTCACTGTGCATAAGCAGAAAGATCAGTCAGATTCAGTGATAGATCTGTTCTTTGCCTGGATTCGTCTGCTGCTATATTAGGGTATCTCTGCAGCTGCCAAATCCAATTGTGAGCATGGTTTTGTGGTTGAGAAAACAGAAAAAAGAAAAATTGATGTCCCGACATAGCCACTTTTGGTACAGTAGCTGCAGAGTGAAAATATTATTGCGATTGTTACATCAGACTATTCTCTGACTCTGCACACCATAGCGGGTATAGTAGCGACTTCAGCATTTTTTGTCAGTCACCACTGACAGAGTTCCTATATTACAGCTTTGGGGATCAAGTTAGTATCTGGGGTGTAAGTGGATAGACATGGTCACATAGAACTCAATCTGACTTTTTTCCCCAGACCTGCTAATTAATATTAGCATTTATAATTAAAAAATAAGTCATCATTCCGCCGTCAAGAGCAAAATATGGTCAAATGACCCTTAAAAAAGCAGCAACAATATCCTGTGAAAATGTTACAGAATTTTCAAAGCTCATTAGTGTTACTAAAGACAATGTGCTTGTTAGATTGGAGGGCATAAAATGCACATACTAGCTCATCTGCTTTTGTATTCCTTCACTCAGCTGTGTTCATTACTATTCATGTGGATTAAAGAGAAAAAAGAAATAAGATCAAAGAAGTAATATCAAGCCATTATCAATCATATTTAACTGGTGCCCTTTGACAATCAACCCCCATTCAGCATTCCATATCTGAGAGAAACTTCTATCTCAGAATGCTTCTAGATCCCTCAGGGAGAACTAAAAAGGTATTTTGTTTATTCTTTGTCCCCAAAGGAGCCAGGACATTTCAACAATAGAAAGCAAACAGAAAACACAAGAAAAGCATACTTATGAAATAGAAGGTGGAATTTCATCAGAAAAGACACATTTTCACTTAGGCTGTTGGACCCAGTGGAGAAATGAATGATTTTGTCAGCAGCTTAGTTATTGGGTGCTATGGTGGTTGGCTATCCGCTGCAGCATTTATTCAGATGGATTATTTTTCTCTACCACATGACTAAATCAAAGTGTTAATGATAAAATGTCTCTCTTTAATGGGCCCTCCATCAAACCCATTTTGCAGTATATTTTCAAGCATGTCACCAAATTTTAATTTTTCAGTAAAAGAACAAAATCAATATTCTTAGAAGTCTGAAATTTCAGCAGTAATGTAGAAACTTAAACAAATTTTAAAGACATTTCTCTAGTTTCATTATAATTGAGGAATCATAATACTGTATCTCACGGATATAATAACAAAGTCACACTTGTGAGGACTGGTACCATTATCTCCCCCAAGTGACATTCAGTCTTGCAATCAATTTAAATAAGATTGACAGACTCATTCAAATCAAATCATTCTTTTTTTTTTTTTTTTTTTTTCTAAGGAAAGGTACTGGCAGGAATGAAGGCGAGTAGACAGGTAGGCAGGGAGAGGAGAAAGAAACCCTTGATTTTTGTGCAGTTGTCTATCTGGCCTGGCCTGTTTTCCCTGAGACCCAAGACTCAAACCCAGGGATATGTGGCCTGTGTCCTTCAGAGGTGACTGACCCAACCGCTACTCCAGCAGGGCACACCCAATTAAATGCATTTTTTTTTAAAGTTTGGGGGTAGACACAAATAAAACAAAACAAAACAATTAGAATCAGAGCTTATTAACCTTTGGAGAACTGCACTGTAATTAAGAACAAAGAAGTCAAATGATTTCTACTTCCATCTTATTGCCTTTAGCACTATTCCAGGTAGGGATGTTACTGTTGATGTCGTTAATATTTTTTCAGAACATTTTCTAAAACATTTCTGCAGATCTCATTATAGTAGCAGAGTGATAGCAGCAGAACGAGGACTCCTTTAGTAGAACTACAAAGAAAAGTCCTGCCAATGTTGCATAAAAATGAGGAAAGTCACAGGAATAATATTTTGACACTGATTGAATCCTATCAGAAAAAAGCATCTATTACTTTGCCTCATGGGAAAACTGAATGTGTGAGAGAGTTATTTAAAATGAATTAGAAAGTCTTTGAACAAAGCTTGGGTAGAGCGCAGGTAACAAATGTTAATGACCGGGCAAGTAGTATAATGAGTGGAGCAGGGCCAGTGTCACAGAGAACAGAGAGGGCATGCCCATCTCAAGAGGGAAAACACATGGTGTTGCCCTGTGAGAATGAAGGACAAAAGTTCCTGACCTTTTTTAAAGAGAAACTGGAAATCAGAATCTTTGTCATGTGTCCTGCTGTCAAAATGAGGGCAACATTTAAAAAAATAGGCCCAAACCATAAACTAAAAACAACGAAAATCTGGTGAGATTCATCACACCAGCTGCCATTTGTAACTTATGAAGCATGTTATCACTCTCTGTCTATTGAAAGTCCTCTGAATACTTGTATTTATTAAGAGTCCTCTGAATATAAAGTTCCAATTGATGCTCTCAAGGATATTGTATTATTTGGAGACAAGGATTTTACTCTCAAAGAATTTGATGCGTACCTGATGTGAAGTACAGAAAGCAGTTCTCTAATAGTCTCACACAAATACAGTATAGCATTGTGCTTTGTCCCTGTAAGTAATAATAGGAGTAAGTTACACTCTTTGTAGAGTGAAGATTAGGAAGAATGAATGAGACAGGAAAGAGGAAAATAAAATTAAGTTTATAATGATACGTTAAAGGTGACTATTAGACCTAATTATTGAGAGAAAAAGGAAAAAAGGGAGAGAGACTTTAAATGATCTTCACAGGTATTCTTCTAGGTAATATGACTGTTGTTGAAATTAGATTGCATTTACATGTGGTCATTTACTTTATGGATTGAATAGCACAGAAAAGAATTAAAGAAACAATTAGGTTTTGATTCTTAGAAATTAATATTGACTGTAGAGGTTATGGATAAGTAAGCATGGAAGAAAAATTCTGATTGCCAACAAGTCCACAGCGTTATGTGTTCTTTTATTTATTTATTTATTTTACATAGTGACAGTGTGTCAACTTAGATGAAAGAAACATTGGAGGGTTTTCACGGACTTCAAACATCAAATGGCACTCATTGTGATGAAAAAATATGAAGACATGATTTTTAAGTGACAATAATTTTGACATTGTGAATTTCAAGACTAGGAATTCATCACCTCCTCCATATAAACTATACTTACTCCAAGAATATTTAGCAGTCTTTATAAAAACATTCTAATGCAAGGTTTAGGATGCTTATACTCAAATTTCATTGGAGAAGATAGAAAGAGAAGCATGATTCTGGGTTGATTTATATTTATTTTTCCTTCAAAAGAAGATACCATAAAAATTTAGGCTTTATGTTTTCTTTTGTGTATTAAGGAAGCCAAATACAAAACTTGGATTGCTATCCTATTTAAAGAAGTCAATTACACAGTGGCCATACCTATCTGAATCTCAACTGAACCAAAGATGTCTGAATTATACAATGATCTCAAGATATATTTGCATTTTACAAGGGGATAAATTGGCACAAACTCACAAGATCAGTGTTTCCAAACTGGGAATACCATTCACTTAGAGGGGAAATTCATCTTCCTCAGTCCCTCCATATATCACTCTTTATTTGGATGTATGGAGTCAATTGGGCGCTTCTGTGGCATATTTGATTGGCTGCACACATGGTCCTAGTCAGAAGATGGAGTCCTGCTCCTTGGAGCTGGCTGTACTTAGGGTTACTGCTGAAATTTAAAAAGCAGAAAGTTTGAAACTATCATTTTCCTTGGTTGGTCACTGCTAGGTTAATACAATGATTGGTGGGGTGTTTAGGTTATTTGTATCCTCAGGAAGGAGTGAGCTCACTCATGCTGACAACTCTGTTTCAAACTGCCTCCCCTGCAAAGTATGCCATGTACTGGGGGCCTTTCCATGAGCTACATACTGTCATCAGGGGAGTATCATTTTCAAGCTGCCAAAGAAAAGTTAAGATCAGCAATATAATCATCAAGAATCTTACGAAACAACAATAGGACAATAAAAGGTCATAAATAATAAGCTTACTGGACTAAGAATCACATTTAATAAGTGGAAATGATAAGAAGAAAAATACCTTTAAAAATCTCTCAAGTATTTATTGGGAAATAGACAACAGAAAACAAAGCCAGTCTGAGGCCAGGGGAGAAGGGTTGATGCCCTTAATTTATACCACCAGGGAGGAATAAAATAAAGGAAAATAAATTATTTCAGGCCACAAGCCTTGGGTGTTTGTCTAGTTTCTCTGAATGCCTTTTGGTTATCAGCATACATGTCATAGTTTGACAATTTCTCCTTTGCCTGGACAAATGTCCCTGGATCTATATGACAGGAAAGACCACAATTCCTCTTTGGTGCCCAGATGGCCAGTTTGACTTGCAGAAAGCGCTATGAAAATCTCACAGCCGCATCCACAACTTAGTGTCATTTTTAAAAATACTGGTTTCACTTTATTTGGTTTCAAATCCAGGGTATATCAACTCTGATAGCTTTGGTTTTGCTAAACTCACCCAAAAGATGGAGAATTTATAGTCAACTCTCAAAAGAAGTGAATAGAATCATGTTTTCTTCCCCAACCGCAGAAACATAATGGGGAATAAAATCTTGCTTCTATTTGGAAAATATTTTGATTTTATAGCTTTATATGTATACCTGTATTTTCACACACACACACACACACACACACACACACACACACACACCCATACACACACACACCCATATTCTTTTCGTCATACTTGACATGATTTTTAGAGACAGAGGGGAAGATCAATTTTCAGAAAAAAAATATGAAACGCTTATTTGTTTGGAATGAGAGATGAATGATACGCTACAGAATGCTGCCGGGGCATGTCACCAGTCTGATACACTTCCATTTGATACAGCTCTGGAGTGTTGCTAAATTAATGAATACACAGGCTTAATAATAAATCTTCACATTCAGGACAGAAACTGGGGATTAATTCTCATTTCCCCGGTTTTAATGTTCATTTTCATACTGCTAGGTAATAAAACTTACGGTATCCAACATTTATTGAAGCTTGTTATGTCATAAGTACTGTTCAAAGTACTTTTACATGCTTTGCATTAGCTCTTTTAGATGCATGTACTGTTTTAATTCTCACTTCAAGGCATTCGGATAGATATTATTCTGATACCCATTTTAAAGAAGAGAATTTGCGTTGAAGAAAGCCTCAAATTTCAAAGATTTAATTATTGGCAAAAGGTACAGTGATTCCACAAAGAGTAGAGATTATATTCTCACAGGTAACTCTTAAATCATTAAGTCTGATCACAGTGTTCTATTTTTCCCTAGCTTTGCATTATCTGTTCTCAGACTTCATATCCTTATTTACTTTTTCTATTCTTCGGTTCAATCTTCTTGCCACTATGAACTATCCTTCTTTCCTTTGTTCCTCAATTTTCCAATAACAAATCTACCTTCAGAAGTCCTTGGGTTTCAATAGCTCTTCCCTTTATGAAGAAAATAAACTCTGTCTAAAAGTTCATGCTTCTAAATATTCTGACACGAGGAATCTCAAAATTATGAAATATTTGATACTTGTAAAAACTACTTCCTTCATTCCTTAACCATGTTTGTGAACAGAAAATATGCACCACTACCTTCCTTTGAAAAACGGGTCAAATAAAGAAAGCTTTGTCAATGCTTTGATGAAAGAGGTTTCATGAAGTTGAATCCTGCTGGTCTGAAATCCTAGGTCCAGCACTCACTGAGTAGGTAACCCTGTGAATATTATCTAACCCCCCTTACCTCAGTCCTCATCTGAATCATGCCTTGAAGAATAGTACATGCTTCATGGGATTGTTGCGAATGTGAAAAGAGAAAACAAATGTAAAATTATCGACGCATTCTGGCTATGTGTGCTGAGTTTGGTCCACAGGCCTCCCAAGGATCCAAGTTTCCAGCAGGGTGCTGGGGGAACTGTAAGACGAACAACTAAATACAAATAAATAAAATGTCGCTTCCTGCTCTTTCTTCCCCCCTGCCTGCTTGCCTTCATTCTTGCCTGCACCTTTCCTTTAAAAAGAAACAATAGTACAGTGCCTAGGATAGAGTAGGCACCTAACAAATGCTAATTTCTATTCTCAGCAGTGGAACAAAACAAAGAGCACAGAACCAGCACCTAGTGGCTCTTCAGTAAATGTTGGTGTAACGTTACCAACAAAGAAGAAAATGGTTTCGGCAATGTTACCCCGAAAAAAGAACATGTGAAGTTCAGAAGAAGTAATTTTCAGTTCGTCCCTAAACGGTATTGAAAACCCAATTATCTCCACAGTGAGAGTCTATAAACTACCAGTCTCCATCCAGTCTGTCTCTGTCATTCTCATTTGTTTTTAGTTTACAGGTAGAAAGGGTAACAAGACATTGGCCCAGCACACTAAATCCTGGATGGAAACATCCTGGGCTGCTGCCTTTCCCTCCGCCAGACACACGTCTGTGTGAAGAGAGATTAGGAGACACTTGAGACATCGATGCCTGAGGCTTGCATTACTAAGCATGATAAACATTTTTTTTTTCTTTTTTCAGTAAAGCAAATATGAAAGGAGCAGCTGCACCAGAAGAATAGTATTTTCACAGTTACTTCTAGTAATAACTGTGCTTTCACAGCATTTTTAACACTTGGACTATAGGAATACCCCACTTCCTGTTTGTAGATGACAGTTTTACTCAGAAAAGGTCATTTCTTGCTTACCCTCTCCTGTAAGGTCTCCCTGGCCCTTGTCCCAAAACAAAAACGATCTTCTCTAGTTTTATGTCACTGAAGTTTAGGGGAACGGAAGTGACAGATTTGGAGTGTCTTTTAAAAGCAGATAGTTTAAAAATAAATTACAGCAAACTATATTTATGGTCATCTGTTGATAGTCTAGAGAGATCTCAGTCTTGGAAGAGTGACTCTGAAACTCCATTTGGAAATCATGTGAAATTACGTCACCACTCAGCACAGTGTTAACAGCCATCTATCTGCAAGAGCCTGAAGTCAACTGGCTACCCTATAAACAAGCTGCTAGAGAGATATACACACAGAAAAATATTTTGGAAGAGTAAAAATATTCTTAGTTAAAGTCTAGCCTCATTTACAGTGACAAAGTAGATTCGAAGGACAATTTCTAAACTCGCCCAAATTGCACATGATATGCTGCTCAGAGCTCTAGTCTATGAGGGAGTAGATTCGAACTCAAGCCTTGGAAATCTTAGATAAAACATGAAATGCCATGGACTCTTTTCTTACCTGTAAAACCTGAAGTTTGAACGAAATAAGACAGAATCTGTGAATTCTAGGATCATTCTTGGAAACAATAAACATGGCTCTACTTTTACTGTATAGGCAGAAAGCTAGTCATTCTTTGCCACTTCTTATCATGCTTGCTCCTCATTCTCTTTCCTTGTTTAATTTTCTTCATAGAAATTACTACCACCACAAATACTATCCATTTTACTTAAAAGAAACCGTCTGTTTCTCCCTTCTACAAGGTACTTTCATTAGGGCAGGATTTTTGGTCTCTTCTGTCCACTGCTCTATTCCCAGATCTTGGAACAGTAGCAGGCACATAATAGGTGCTCAGTAAATACTTTACAGAAAGAATAAATGTTATAACTGCTCATAATTTAGCAACCTGTTTTCTGCAATTAAAGCTTCTCTTTGCATCCTATCTAAAAAATGCCTGAGAACACATTTCTAATTTAAAATTTGAATAATAATCAGTCTTTTCACACTGAAAGATATATTGCTAGTAACAGATAATGGTCGACTGCTCATGATTATGGTTTCTAGGTCCTAATCCTCATGAGTTTTATGGCTTTAATTAATTAGAGTGTCTTTGGTGAATAGCTATAAATATATCAACATAGAATATTAGCACTGGACTGGAATTTAGAACTTTAATCCAAGTCTTCCATTCAGTGAGGTTTATGTTTGAAAAATGCCCTGAATGTTAGCCACTCCAAACTCTGCTGGAGCTTGTTGAAGGAATCCAATATAGTCCTCTTAAATAAATATTGCTTATAGTGAATAAAAATGTGTTTTCTGGTAACTTTGCTTCATTAGTCCTGATTCTATCAGTGTGTCACAGAATGTCTCCTCTCTAATATTTTATCCTCATTGCCTTTGTTTTTAATTTGGGGGTGATAGGGTTGGCTAATATCTGTGGTTTATTGTCTTGACTCTTTTGGGGGTTTTAAAGCATAAACTTGTGAAAGGTATTTTCTCCTGTTTTTTAGCCTGAATAGTCTGAATGTGTATAATTTATTGCCAATGTAATTTCTGATATTAGTTATAGTTACATAATTTTTAAAAACCCAGAAATCAGAGCAGCATGACCAACACTTCATTGAACAAACTAAGAAAATATAGCTTCTCCAAATTTCTGGAAAAATTTCAATTTTTGGTAGTGAACAGGAAGCATATTGAATGCCTCACATATGTATCTTCAGTGTTTTAGAAAATAATGAGAAACTCTGAAAAACAAGAAGAAAACGGACCTACGGAGTTGTGGTAGCCTTGATCTGCAGAGGTGAGAGAAGAGAAGCTGTCTGATGGAGGAGGCACTAATGTAGAAGAAGAAATTCCATTTCTATGCAAAGGTCACCCTTGCTGACTAGTCGATGGAATCTAGATAAGTCATTAGGATTTTTCTCTAACTGCAAAATTGAATTTAAGCCTTTGTTTTCTTAAGGGGAAATTGTATGAATTAATGAGTAGTGAATCTCAAACTGCAGTATAGAATCATCTGGGAATCTTTGTTAAAGTGGATGTGTGTTAGGTTACTGGGCTCCACACTTATAGATTCTGATTCAGTAATCTGCATTCTTAATACATTTTCTGGCAGTTCCGATAAAGCTATGCACTAGATCATAACTTGAATGATACCAAAATTAAGTGAATCTTCGGTAGTCCATTTTGATTTTCTTATGAAAATGAGCTCTTGTGATGAAGCAATAAATTAGATAGGAGCAAGCTATATTTTTTCTTGAACTTGCTGTATCACATATCTTCTATTTTCTTTTTTTTGCACTTTCACAAATTTATTAGAGAAAACTGAGGAGAAAAAGCAAAAGCACTAGATAGAGTTCTCATGGGCAGAAATAGCTGCATATCTCTTCCCTAACTAGTTTTTTTGTCTTTTATTTTCTTTCTTTACTTTTGAAAACTTAGTGCTTGACAACAACATTTTTGTACTTGATTTCTCAGTGTGGCTCTCTCTGGTTCTATTGGAATCACTTGGGATACTTTTAATAAGAGATTCTAATTTAACTGCAGATTTAAGGAAGCAAGGATGAACATTCATCAGAGTGCTGCTTGAGTGGGGATGGAAAGCAAAAACAATAGAACTCTATACTAATTACAAAAACTGGAAATAGTTTTTCTTTAGTTTATTCATAATCCTTTGGGAACTTAAATGAGATTTCCCATATACCTGCAACTCGCTGTGTTGACAGAACGAAAGTTCTGGAAGAAAATACTGACTCACTTAATAATATGTGAAATGCAAGATGGGAAACTGAGGATGATTTGACCAACTATAAAAATTAAATTGCTACTTCTCTAAAGTGTAAAAATAAAGTTTTATCACCCTATTGTCTGATTTTATTAACTAATATATAACTGGTTTCCTACTGATTTCTAAAAAAGTGTCTCAAAAACATCACTTCTATCTGCCTTGCTGTTAGAATCCATTTTATATGGTTTGCAAGCCTTTAGGTAGTAATGAAAAATCAATCTAACAGTCAACTCTTTATAACATCTATATTTTACTTACAAAGGATTTAATCAGTCACTGTAGGAGTTATGGCACATAAACACACTCTTCTTTCACCACTCAGTTGATAAAATAAAATATTGCTTGTTTGCTAAAAACCAGTAGTTTAACAACATCGTTTTTCACCTAAAGATGATATGATTTGGGTTAATATTTTGTGTCTATTTACCGGCATTAGGGATGTAGATCATTAAGCAGACTTGACTTCAAAATTAAAAATAAAAACATTAACATGTGAATTTCAAATACCTTGTATATACCCTTTGTGCTATTGCAAATCCACAGTGAAAAGCAATAACTTCTCTTTGTAAAAATAATTTCTCATTCCTTACTTATCTAATTAGAATCAAAGGTATGTTTGTAAATCTTTTTTAACAATAATTAGGTTTCTAGATGCGATCTTTGGAGGATACAACTTTATTTCTTTTTATTGCTTGAATATAAAATAAAGACAAATACTGAAAATTTTTGAATTTGGCTTTTTACATTTCAGCTGTGCTGGTTTATCTAAGTGTTGACTATCAAACAAGGGAAGGATCAACAGACATTGAAAAACAGTATTTACATTATGTAAATAGAGAAGAGACCACAGAATAAATATTTAAGCATTGTCTTTATCCACAAATTCAGTTGAACCTTCACATGCATGTATTTAATTCAATAACTCATCTTAGGGGAAGAAAATAAAAAGGTCAGCAAAAAACAAAGTTAATTAGCTTTCTAGCATAAGTCGAGATCTTTGAATTTCTTTCAAAATCTCTTCAGACATAGTATCTAAGATATGATATGATATAGTATGGTATCAATTATTTACAGCATGTTTTCCTCCAATGTCGTTACCCATCACATCTAGAAAACCTGAAAAATCCCTTTTCAGACATTGATTTCTCTTGCTTGGTTTCAACTTAACTGTACTTCTCTCTGAAGGAATCCTACCTTTCTTCAGTTCCTTTCAGATTCAAGGCAAATTAAACCTCTTCTCCTAAGACTTCTGAAACTGCTCAACACAGATCAACCCTAGATTCAGTAAGTCTTCTCAAGATGGCCTGCTCCAGCATGTAGACTATTTTGAGCTGAGAAAAAAAAAAAAAAAAAGCCCTGCAGGATAAAAAGAAGCTTTTGCCTTTCCCATAATCCTTTTTCAATCTTCTCTTAAAGAAGAGATTGCTTTTCTTTTATTTCCTAGAAGAATGTAGTTTTCGAGGATAATCCAGGTGGGAGATATCTGAACACAAGTCTGTTCTAAGAAACCTATCTTTACTTTCAGAACAGAGATGAAATCATCCAGTCCCTACTCATGTGAAACCCCCTTCATTTCTTCTTGACACCCCATCCCCTTAATTCATTTCCTGGTGTAAAACATATACCTGGATTTCCCCCATTAAAAGTGAGACTTTCCTAAGTATTATATCACCCCGAGTGCACATTATTAAATTGACATTTTTTCTCTACCAACAGTCAGATGCCATTTTGATTATTGGTCCTGGCCAAGAAAAACTCAGAAAGGTAGAGGAATTTTTCCCCTGTACCTCATAGACTTTGTGTGTAAAACCCACACTGGCATAGAGCACTGCACTGCAATGACCAGTGGTGAGTCATATCTCTGGCTTTTCAGTTCTCTTTCCTCCTGTAGAATTTAGCACAGGTATTGTCATATAATATTTGCTAAAAATGTGATTGACTCAATGAGTAAAATCATGGCAGTGACATCCATGCTGCAAATTAAAAACTCTGGTTGTGTAGTGCCTTTGAGTTATCTTCAAGAGTACATAGCTCAGGAATTAAACAGAGTAAACCCAAATAGTTTTAGATGCATAATCAATTCGCTGAAATTATCTGAACACATTTAAGACTGATTGTAGCAGAGAGGTTTTCACAGAAAACAAAAGATCATTTATCTTTATTAAAAGAATTACCCTTGCAAGGTGTTCGGTTTAACAAACTCCTAGAAAAGGATGCTGGAAAACCAGTTGAAAGCATCACAGGTGATTTTTTTTCTTTTAACTTTTGATTACAGGGAATAACAATAAGGCCAATGAATTTATTTTAAAAGTTCGGTTGGAGCTTTCTAGTTGTGAAATGTTCACATCTGTAAAACAATACAGTTGTGGAACAAATGTACTTTTAGATTAGAGGAATGGCAAATAGCGATTTATAGTTTGCATTCAGCCAAAGTATATGGAGTACAAAAGGAGATTATTTAAATTTAATTTTTTAATTATTTTCTTTTTTAAGGAAAGATGCAGGCAGGGATGAAAGTGAGCAGGGAGATAGACAGGAAGAGAAAGGAAGAGGAAGTAGCTGACTGACCTAACCACTGCTCCATCAGGGAATGCCTGCTTTTTCTTTAGTTTCAATTGCTATACGGTTTTTAAGAGATTAAATTGGAGCCTCAGTCTGTGTACATTTCACACCATACTTATCACTAGCATTCCAGCACCCTCCACCACCACCGTATGAACTCCTTCATTCCCTTGTCCCCTCCCCCCTGCACCCAACCTGCATCTTGTGAATTTTGTTGTTATTCGTCTGTTCATTTGTTTCATTTCTTTATATTCCACATATCAGTGAAACCATCCTCTACCTCTCTTTTTCTTTCTGGCTTATTTTACTTAGCATCATCACCTCTAGTTCTATCCAGATTGTTACAAAGGACACAATTTCGTTTTTTTTTTTAGTGGATGCATAGAATTCCAGTGAATGAATATGGATATATATATATATATATATATATATATATACCTATATACATATAATGGTTTCTTTATCCAGTCACCTGTCGATGGGCATATATATTGTTTCCATTTCTTAGCCATTATGAATTATGTTGCTATGAACATAAGGGTGCATATATTTTCTCTCATTCGTGTTTCTTTGTCCTTGAGTATATGCCTGATTGGTTTTTTTGTATTCCTTGGGTATATACTAGATCCAGTGGTAATTCCATTTTTTTGAGAAATTGAGGTCCTTTCTTCCTTAATCCAATGATACTTTTAATAAATTTGCCAAAGTAGAGAGATTTAAAAGAAAGAATGAAAATGGGCAGATTAAAAAGTGGGGAGGGGACAGGATTTAAGCAAGCTCTTTCAAAGGAAGTGGGAAAAATTAGAGACTACTGAGATAAAGTGAATGTGACATTGAAAAATAAAGAATCAAAAATGGAAAGATCATTAACAAAAGAAGAAAGAAAAGGAATCATTCCTGGAGTAGAAAGCTATGAGATGACAGAACACTGTAACAGGGAACAGAGAAACATAAATTTATAAGAAAATAAAAGGTGAAGATATTAGACTAGAGCAAATTAAAGGACTATTTTAGAGAAAAAATATGAGAGCATCAACAGCTAACGACTTGAGTCAAATCCCAGGAAGTATCTACCAAAGGCTTACTGCTTGTTAAGCACCTAAACTCAAGTGGCACCGACCCTACCTGATGAAAATCAATGGGATGTGCTAGGTTAATAAGGATTAGATAGAGCCGGAAGCCAGAAAAGAGTTGCTCACATGCATTTTACATTCTCCTTTTTCCCTTTTAGGTTAATAGTGATTTGCGGTGACACTCCTATTCATCAAAACATTTCCTTCCATTCTCTGGTTTATTGTCTGGGTACAGTAGAAAGCCAAACAATGACTAGCTTTCAGGTTGTTCCTTGTGAAGAGCAACCTACACAGATTCTGATTTATGCTATTTCTCTTTCGGTAGCCAGTTTAAAGAAATGAACATCAACCATCCTCTAGGGAAGCAATTCCCAAATAATGCACTGCATTAAATGATTTATCTTAGCAAAATCAAAGACTTAGGCTTTATCCTTATTGGGGTAAACATCTACCCACTGTTGTATTACCAGTTCATAATCAGTGCTTGGATTAATAATGTGAACTCAATCTCTTGGCTTTTATTTGACCTATACAGATAACTCAGAAAACAATGCAAAATAAAATCACTATATAGAATGATTTTGGTCAGTATTTCCTGGAAAGAAGTTTGAATTCTACTTTCTAATTTTCTAATTCTTATGAAATTTTGATATCAGTTATTTTGCATCTAAAAATGCTTGATCTAAATTATTATATTAATGCTGTCTCTAGTGGAATTATTATGCTCTATGGAAATCAATAAACTCAGCAAAATGTAATTCAAAGATGATCAACTTTTGATAGCACTGAAAACTTGAAATTGAAGGCATGCTGCTAAAATGTAGCATTTAAAATGCTCTCTGAAAAGAAATAAAATGTAAAATGAATATCTATTCATCTATCCATCTGCCTATCTGTCTATCCACCTCTAATCTGCCGCACTGTAACTCTATCTTCAGTGACTTCCCAATAAATTTTTACTGACTGTATTAGTGTGTGACAACAGAAAACTAAGTCAGAAAAGACTAGAACCAAGGCCTGTTGCTGTCAGAAGCAAGAATGAGGAGATGCTGAAGGCAATATACAAGGACCATGTTTATGAAATATTGAAGTATTGTTACAATATTGCTTTATCAGTCCTTATAATTTCACAGTAAACCATCCCAAGGAGATTAACTGTGCTTTTACTCTACTGCAGTTGAAAAACAAGGTGTGGTTCTACTTCCTGGGCACATTCACTCAATAAACACCTATATTATCAGGGCAATAGTGATAAAAAGGTAAAAAAAAAAAAAAATCAGCCTTCTCTGATATTAGAGATACACTGTGGAAGCCTGTCTCATGCTATTTATTACCTTTATAACCAGATGACATGATTATGAGATTTCAAAAGATTCCTATGAAAAAGTTCTAAAAGATATGACCATGAGCTGTGTGTGTGACTTAGTATAGAGATACTTTCCATTGTTGAAACTTTCATTTATTGTGAAGACTTCTTTCAACATTTCTGAAAAGGCACATTTTGCATGCTTAGAATTTTTTGGTGGGGGAGACATATTTAAAATCTGAACTTGATTTTACGCAGCATGGTGAATTATTCCTCTCACCACCCGATTTATTTGACTAAAGGTCATGGGCTAATCTTTTTGAATTACGGTGAAGGAAAAGGAACACTTTAGTTAATTATAGAATGAGTTTGCATGATTTATCATCCCTAGATCTGTTATGGAAAACTTTCAAGGGATTCAATATACATGTGGTTACTTTTCTGGATGATACTGTTGTTACAGCTGGGCCTCAGCCTCTGAATCATCTTGAGCTGATGATTAGTCCCTTAAGTGAAACATTATTTTGAATAAATCATCTTCCCAGAATAAAAACAAGAATTTTGGCTCAAGTTCAGTGATTAATATAGGGGTACAATCAAGTTTTAGTAAATGACAGGATTTAGAAACTGCTATGCTGTTGTGCTGATGTATTTTTCTAGCTGGTAGGGAATGCCAGTTATCATCAGTTACACAATCAAGTAAATATAGGGTTAGTCACATGCAAAACACTGGCTCATTATAAGACCTTAACTGGGTATTTAATCTGTCAAACCAGAGAATTTTACCAGTAAGTTTGTATTTACATCTAATAACCTACAATGGTGTCATGTAATAGACAGTAAATAAACTAAAGACTATGAAAGATTCTAAGGTTAGTGAAAATGCTTTAGCTTGTTAGCAGACAAGATGCAAAGCAGGTTCACTGTATGCAGAAAAGCAAGTCAACCCTGGAACTTTAAGTGGCTTATTTAATGCATGATAGCTACTTAAAGGCCAACTTTTAAAATTTGAACAGAATTTATTATTGCTACCAGATAATAATATTACAAACTAAGTAATGGCTAGTTTAGTATTTATTGCTTCCTTTAATTCTTGTACCTACCTAAATTAAGTAGTTCTTAGTCTCCAACTCTACAAGAGAGGAAACTGAGACTCAGAGGGCTAGGAAAATGATCCCAGCTGACTTAGAAAGTAAGTAGGGCAGAGAGACTCTTAACAAACCTGAATGCTTTCAATATTTTTTTCTCTTTCTTTTTAAAATCAGTCTGCTTTCCACTACTACACTGCTACAGCCACCCACAAAAGTAAATTGGACTCTGCACTGACAACTTTATATTTGTGTGGCAAAATTGCTTGTGAATGACAATTTATTAGATTTTGTGGTTGCAATAGAAGAGAAGGAAAAAGAATGCCTGGTTTCTGGTCTTAGTCTCCCACTGATTGCCTGGTTAAGCCGCTGATTTTCTTTCTTTTTTTCCTATAGCATTGGGGAAAAAAACGTCTTTTTTCATCTTCTGTGAAATCATTAAGGGCAGGTTTTTTGCTATATTTTTTCTTTCCTCCCTCTTTCTAAGTCTCCACATGTTATGTGTAGCAGTTAGTAAAAAGTGGCCTTTCAATGTTGAAGACGGATAACAAATAGTGTGTTATTGTACCTGCCTCTCAGAGGTATTTTAATTGATATGTAGTTCATAAAGGATGTGGGGATGTTCTTGGAAATTGCTGTGAAATGTGAACAAAAAATGATCAATGGGACTAACCAGCACAGCTTGTCGGGCATGTTTTTAATTTGCATTTATGTAACTTTCCTATTTCTGGGCATCCTTGTGAGGACACATTTTAGAAATTAAAAGGGGAAATTTATTTTTCCAAAATGTTTGCTGACCTTCACAGCACAAAAACCAACGAACCTATGCTTTGGAGACGACAGAATGCTGGAAATTGTATAGATGAGTAGGGCAGCACATTGTTAGCAGGAGGGGCTCAGGTCTTTCACTAACAAAAAAGTCCAAGTCAGCATTTACTTAGAAAATTTATTTTCAAAGAGTTATAGAGGCAGTCCAGAAGTATCAATATTCCTTGTACAAACTCATATCTTTGTTCTGTTCTCTTGCTCTTGTGCCATCTCTCTCTTTTTGAATTTCCTATAAAAGCTAAATTAGGTCTCAAGGGTTCTGCGCCACTAAGCAAGGATCTCTTCTAGTCCATTGTGATGGAAGTAAATGTACTCAGGAGGGAGATGTACTTGAAGGAAAGGCTAAAGTATCTCCCTTCACTCAATTCCCCGATCTCCCACACAAGCTACCCACCCTGACTTCTCTAAATACTTTCCCAATGTGTAGTGTGTGTGCATGTGTGTGCGTGGGCACACACACTCCAACTGGCCCTCAGTGAAATTGTGTAGTAGGTAGGATATTTATCTTAAATCAGCACAACCTTTCTTGTGTTCCTCTCACTACAACTCATCTGCAGGAGATGGAAGGATCTTTCAAATTTTCAGGCTCTTTCAAATTTTCAGGCTCTTATATCCCTATGAAAATGTGTTCTTGGGCACGGATTTGGAAAACTCATTAATCAGGGTAAAATTGATATTAAGGCTGTCAGTGGTATAGACCTTATAAAAAGAAGTCAAGAAAAATCAGATTCTTCTTTTGAGATGTGTGACTTTTAGTATAGCTGTAATGACTATGTATTATTGGTCCATTGCAGGATACAAACCTAGGTAGAAATCTGCTATAATTTTAATAAGTTGGAGATCAGCCATATTGACAGATTTATTGGCTTTTAGTCTCACAAATGACATCCCACGTCAGGATTTGGGGTTTGTGCATGGCCATGAGTTGGAATTCCAGTGTGTATACCTTATACCCGTGTGATTTTGGACAGATTACCTAATTTATAAAAGCCTACATTCCTTCAATAAGTAAACCAGCTAAGAGCTGACCCCAGTGATGACATAATAAGGTCCTGTTCTTCAAGTTATGACTTTTTTTTTTTAATAGACTTTGAATATTACAGGGACCCGGAGATATAGCCTCATCCCGTATTCTTATTTAGAGATGAGGTGGTGAGGTTCAAGAAGGGACTTGTCAAAGTTACACAGGGGCAGTAACAGACCTCCTGATTTAAATTCTTGAACTCTTTCCACTAAATCCCCAGAAGACAGGCTGTCTTTTGTGAGCGAGCAGATTATCACTGTGTTAAATACTGCTTGCTCTTGGGTGGGAGCCACATGTTCTCCGATTAAGACAGGTTGCCTCAGGACCAGGTGCAGCGTGTGGTCACTGGTGACAGGTTTGGTTTTTTTTTTTTTTTTATCCATGTTTATAATAGTAAAACATGCTTATAAGTGATTTAAAATGATTATTCTCTCATTCCAGAAGTTCAGTGAATGGTGCTGAGGAGGGATGTTTCAATACGGGGCATGACAGAAAGAGGAAGATGACCCAGATCCTTTTCCCAGACCACTCACCTAGTTTTGGCTTGGTGTGTTGTGCACCTCACAGAAGGGAAGGGCCTTGGAGATGGCCCAGACAGATCAAGAGGATGAAATCAGCTTGCAACATCCTGTGGCCCTACATGAGTGATGGAGAGGTGGGGGGAGTATGGCTGCTAAAATCTTAGGTTCCGTGCCCTGGTGGAGTAGTTGTTGAGTGATGTCTACATACATCCTGAGAACCAGGGTTTGTGTCCTGGGGCCAATGGGAACAAATTAGATGAACAAGTAAATGGAATAAATAAAATGCTTCTTCCTCCTCTGTCTTCCTGCCTGCCCTCTGTTTGCCTTTATTCCTACTGGTACCTTTCCTTAAACAAACAAACAAAAACAGAAAACCCTAGATTCATATCCCAGGTCTCCTAGGTGCTAGTGGAATGACCTTGGGTAAATTATTTAACCCTCTCTGCTTCATTTTTGTCATCTGTTAAAAGGATTTTAAAACTACTACTAATTTCCCGAACTTATTCTATTAAGTGAGGTAATTCATATATAAGTGCTCACAGCAGTGCCTACCACACAGCAATCAAAAGAATAAGCCATGATAATCATGGTGATGACAATGAAGAAATATAGGTTAATGCCCAGACCTTAGCATGGACCTTATAACACATGGATTTTGTGTGATCAGTGATCTTGTAGGGACATTTAGAATATACATTACTTTTTCTAGACATTGAACACGAAAAAGTCAAATGCCCACTATTTTTAAGAGTATTGGGCTACTTTTTAAAAATATGTCTGGTAAGAAGCTGTTGTTTTTTTTAAATTCAAATACATGTTCATTCAATGTCTTCAAACATTTACAGCTTTATTTATATAAAACTTTGCATTCAGAAATAGGTTCTTCCTGAGAAAGCAGATTTCAGACCGCTAACAAGGTGCTAATATCTGCACCACAACATCATACTTTTTTGCCAACTGACTGGGTTTGTGTTTAATTAGACTAAGATGCTAGGTTGAGCATAGGACATGTTGCATAAGTTTCACAATTTAGATCCCCCGATGTCTCCATCTTCCGTTATACCAGAAAACACCCTTGAAATTTTGACCCTATGAATGGGAAACTTAAAAATAAAATGAATACATGCATTTGTTTGTTTTAAGATGAAATGATGAAGAATAAGATTTTTTAAAAGATCTTATGCCTCGTGAAGGTTTGTATTTGAAAGCAGAATGGGATGAAATTTTTGAGGAACATTTCTAATGTGAAGTATAATTTTATTGGGAAGAAGAGGAAAGCTTCAACTCTTTTAGACATTTGGTGGGATCTTTGAAGGCTGCATGTAAAGTATGATCAACTGAAAAATACTGGCTAGCTCCCACTTAAAAGGTAGTGAGTTCCTTCATAAAACACTCCCCTAAAAGAATAGATTCTTCTTCATAGTTACAATAGCAAAGCAACAACAATCAGTCAAAACAGTAACAACAGCCATGATGAGTTTAATAATATTCAGTGAAATGTTATGTGGGGAAACACTGCAATTTATATCTGGTAAATGTTGTGTCTATAAGCTTCTTCAGCCAGACTGTGCTAACAAATGTAAATAAATATATTTTAAAAAAATACCACCAAACTATCTTAACAATCTTAAATTTCTTCTCTGTAATAAGATGCAATGCTAAACTCAGCCAATGTTTTGTAATTAAGCTCACAAACAAGGTATGTGGACCCATGAGATGAAAGTGAGAATATTTTCTTTGAGGCACGTTTTAAGAGTAAAACTAAGATGTCAGCTAAGCCGGTGATAATGGAAAATGCCAGACCAAGGCTCCAGACCTCCTCCTTACCTTTAATTTGACTCCTCTTTTTATCCAGTGATGCCAAGTCAGTAACAGGCAAATTTTCAACAGAAATAGTCATATATTTCATTTTTCTAAAAGTTCAAATGCTGGGTCCCCAACACTCTCAATTCATCTTAGTACAATAAAATGTTCAGTTTGGCATTTCAGCATCTTTAATTCTTTTCTCTATCTAACAAAATCTCCACTTCCCAATGAGAATGACTTAGGAAGCCTATAGTACCTGGGAAATTATACATAGGTTATAGATTTTAGTCTGAGACTCTCTGAGCCTTAGTTTTCTTATTTGCAATATTGAAGATAAGAATACTTAACTTTCATTTTTCCTTTGTGTGTCTGTGTGTGACAATAAAAATTCAAGAACAACAATAAACTATTCAATAAGAAGTGAATATCAAAGCACTATGCCAAGCACTTTATAACAATGTTATTTTGAGTAATTTAACCCTACAATGACCCTATGGTGCAGGTATTCTTCATCTTTTTCTTACACTGTATTTAATTGGGGAGGTGGGCTCTACATACAATTTTTGCCTTACAATTCTGTCCTCAATCTTCTGTCCACTCTGTCTTTCTCTGTGGTTTCTTGCTAAATAAAATTCTACCCAGTGTGAAGGTTTAGTTCACTGGACTACCCATAAGTTCAACCCAGTCATTGTCACATTGACCTTCTCACTTCTGAACTCATCTAGCTTTTATCTTAACAGCGCCCTTTGGCAATGCCCTGTTGAGTTATACACTTAGTTAACAATTCACATCTGTCGTTTTGAAATGCCAGGGCTTCACTTCTCAGGAAAAGTGAAACATTTTGCCATGGTTAAGAACACAGACTTAGAAAGTATAGTCTCTGAGTCTGAATCTCAGTTTTGCCATTTGCTAGATATGTGGCTTTGGATAAATTGTCTAACATTTCTGAACCTCAGTTTCCTCACCTATCAAATGAACTTAATTACAGATTATTTTATCATAATTTTGTTGTGAGCATTGGCTGAGTTAATATTATATATGTACATATATATGTAAATATGGGTATATACATGTATATGTATACACATATTTTTTGCTACCTGTTAGCAATTGTTAAATTTAGTGTAAGTATAGATTTAACAATTATATATATATGTATATATATATATATATATGTATATATACATATATATATACAGAGCATTTTTTTTTAACAGAAAGGAAGGAAGAGAGAAGAGAAGGGAGAACTTTTTATTTATTTTTTTTTATTTGGTTATTTACATTTGTTGTCCACCCTGGTCCCAGGTCTTGAACCCTGACCGTGGGATGTATGTGGGATGCTCCCAGGTGTACTTGACCACTAGGTCACCAGGGTGCACCCATATATTGTATTTTAAAATATTATATTTTATTATATTTAACAAGTACATATGTATGTACAGATTTAATTTAATGAGAAAAATATTGAATGCTAAAATTTCTTCTGGATTGATTTGCTTTTGTCATTATCACTAAAGCACAACTGCTAAAAATCACAGCTAGATCACAAATTTTACATTTACTAAATATAAAAACAAATATTAAAAGGAAATTTATCTCTCAATAAGTCAGATGAAACTTTTATATTCTTGCAATTATTCTGATACTTTGTCTATTATTTACTATTAGAAGGTAATAAAGTTTAACATCACTTCCATTCATATTTTTGTTTTTAGAATGCTGTTTTGAAAAACTTATTCACATAAGTGAAAGTGAAACTATTTTGCCATAGAAATTTAGCTCACATCTTTACGTTTGTTCTGAAACATATGCCTCAAAACACATAGCCTGCTATCAAAAAAATATTGTTTAATGATCAATAACTGACAATTTGATTACGTGTTTTCTCAATTTTATTGAAAGTAAAGAAATTGAAAGTAAGTAAAGTTTTTCTATTCATTAGAATCACTTTCTCTGTATTAAAATCAATATTTCCTTTGTTTCAGTGCAACTGAAATTCTTCCATCTTTGGAACCACGTACATAAGCGTTGCAATGAGTGAGAGCTCTATCTTTCTTTTGTGGAGTGGAAGTGGGTTATTGTGAAAGGGGAGTGGAAAAGAAGAAACACATTTTTTCATAAAATACATAAGAAAACCGAGACTCTGTAAAGTGATTCCATTTAGATTGCCTTCACATGCTCCCAGGGAAGTGTTTCACAATCTTAGCACTATGGACATTTTGAGGAGAATATGTCTTTGTTTTGGAGGGCTATTCTGTATGTCCTAAAATGCATAACAGTATTGCTAACCTTTATTTACTGGATTCCAGCAGCATCTACTCTCCCCCACCTCTAATTTTGACAACCAGCAAAGGTATCTCCTGGGGGGCAAAATCACCACTTAAACCACTGCTCTAGGGGCATGAGAACCCATGTATGAAGACTGTTTTAGCTGTGACTGTCTTATTAAGTACCAATGACTTTCCAATAGTCTTAAGGGCAAATTGAGATTCTTCATCTACCTCAGAGCATAAGACCATTAAAATCTTCCCAAAACCCCATTAAGAGTTATCAATTCATCTGCCGGCTTCTTATATTTTAAGAACTGAATAATGTCTGTGTTGTTGCCTTCAACATCTTTATGGATCTCAAGACCTCACAGTGTTGTCAGAGGGCTTGTGTATGTGTGTGTGTGTGTGTGTGTGTGTGTGTGTACATATGTATGTATATTTAACATTGTACATATATCTGTTTAATAAATTTTTTAACAAGGGTAAGATGAAAGCAAATCGATTAATTTTCTGTATGATTACCCTGATCTTTTCTCCAACATCTGAACTAATATTTTTCTCAAATTAATAAAATAATATGACCCCTTAGAGGCAAACAATGATTTATCAACACACTCTTAATTAGAACTTAATAAAGCAGAATCTTTCTTTTCCCAATGATGAAGAAAATTGGTTGGCTGGGGTTGCTGTTAGTTTTTTTTCACTAATATTATTGCTATTTTCAATACTTACTGTAAATTACAACATATGCTTTTCAAGAGGACTAGACTTCAAACTATGCAGTGGCATTGAAATCTTATTCATGATTCTACCTTCAATACTTAGGTTAATGCCTGGTACATAACAGGCCCTTCATAAATGTTTGGTATTAAATGAACAAATCAATCAATCAACGAATAGCTATGCCAATATCAAATAAGTTAATTTTCTCAATGATCTGTTACACTTTCACTTTGACCCTACTATCATATAACTGATATCAGGCACACAGATGAGCTGAAATACAGTGAGTCAAAGATAATGTATAGCCTTACTACTATTTACTTTGACACTAATGACTCATCCACAGAGAATGTGGGGAAAATTTTGAAAGTACAGAAAAGGCAATTAAGAATAAATCACCAGATATCTTAATATATAGAAGCGGCTTAATATTTTTGTTTTCTATAATTTTTATGCATTTTTTAAAGTTTATATCATATATATAGTTTTATATCCCAACTTCTTTAATCTTTAAGTTTAGTGAGGTAGAGATGGTGTATTTATTGCTCACAGTTTATCCTTAGCACGCAAAATATATTGTTGGGTATAAACACTTAATACTAGTGAAGCATATTGAATGCACAGTAAATACATAATAGTAAAACGGTAAGAACATACTTATTGAAAGTGTGCCATAAAGTATATTACAGTAAGTTTCTTGTATTATGAAAATATTACAATGAGGCACAATAATCCATTTGGCATATGTAAATAGTTATTTACATATAAAATATTTTTGGTGTTGTAGTTTATTTCTTTTGGAAAAATTACCAGAAGGTAAATAATTGGGCCAAAGAATATGATCATTTTTAAGGATTTAGTTTCAATGACTACCAGTGTTATACCTATTACAAATATGAGAGTGTTCAGTCTATCATACCCTACTACAATTTGATAGATGAAGATGCCACTTAGATTGTTTTCATTCTTTAATAAGTGAAGTTGAGTTCTTTCTTGCCAAGTGTTTATTATCCATTTATATTCCCTCTTTTTAGAAAACATTGCTTAATTTTTTCTTAACTGGAGATTTTTTTTTAAGGCATTGAAAATGAATTTTTAAACTATTCCAAAGTACTCTCTTTATATTTGGGGGTTGTCCTCTGACACAGCTACCCCAGGCTCATCCCTTTCATACCTGTCCTGCATATCTCACAAAATTACTGTGTAGCTTACCCACATCATATCTACAGAAACTCACTGAAAAAAAGATGAAACACAGGCAGGATAGTGTAACAAATTTTACCTGCTAGTACATTTATAAAGAGATGGGACTACATCTGTCAGCTTCTCTTAGGTTCGCATAGTTACTTTCGAAAAATATTTTCAGAAACTTTCTTAAGTACAGCTACAGTATAAAGACAGACCGAATGAATGAGTATGAATACATTGCTATTTTTTAAAGTAAGCGCAAGCAAAGAAGGTATTCTATGTGAAGTAAAACAAAAAGAATCATCTGAGATAAGTCTACAGTATTGTATTGTGATGGTATTCAACGCAGTAGATACTAAATGCGAGAAAAAGACACACAGTAGAGATTCAGATGTAGCCAGTTTCCTTTCTAATAATAACTGTGGTCAAATTTACTCCAGGTGTGGGAGTCAGGATCATTATATAAGATCAATTCAAGTCCCGGAGAATAAATGATGGGGAAGAGTCTGTGTTCCAAGCTGTGTTTGCACAACACAGCTTACACTGACAAGGCCTGAAAAATCAATGACAGTGGACTAATAAATGTGCTTTTAAAAATGTGAATGGAATTAATTTGAAAGCATAAAAATTAATCATATAAATGATAACTTGATGTAAAGAGTATTACATTTCAGTCAGAATTCAAAACACATTGCAAAATTGTCAAGGAGAAGCAGAATGTTGTGTTTACTTAAATTTAATGTCAAATTTAATTTTTTTTTTTTTAATATTGCTGGGCACAATTAGACATGACACCGTCTTAATGCTGTAAAGTTTCTTTCTTAAAGAATATTTTATGCCTTTATAAACATCGAATTGGATATAATGATAAAAGTCCTTTGTAATAAATAGTGTGTTGATGGGACTTTCAATTCCAGTCAATCTGACAAAATTAATCGAACACAGGTGAAAAATGGCGGTATGACAGGCTATTCAACCCATTCCTTTGGCCAAAAAATAGATAATCCTCCTCTTGACAAACATAAAACCAGAAAGGAGAATTGACAAGGAGAAGCAGATGAGTGCATTAACATTATAAACCTTAAGTGCATATTGGTTATTGAATGAAGAAAAATTTCATATTTAGAGATTAACTGCTTTTAGAGTGACTTCCCATAAAGTTTTTTTATTTCCCTAAAGTAGACACAGACAAGGTAGGATCTTAGTGAAGAAAGAAATCTGAAAATATGCAACTTTACCAAAAACTTGAAATTGCTATAAATTGAGACATATTTTAGTACATGAAATTGTTTTAGAATTTTTGAAGTAATTTTGGTAACAAAAATTTTTGCTGTATATACTTAGAATTTGTTATTATTTTTAGTGAACAGTTTCTATGCAGAATCCACAGATTTTTTTCCATAGTACTTATTTTAATTTTTCCTGAGATAGGTAAATGTCATTATTGTTATTTTAGGAGTATGAATTGAAGACTGTGGAGAACTATGGTTTGCCCAAGCTATCTTGTGATTGAATAAAAAAAAGTTTACTTTCTTGTTATCTATACTTTATATGATCAAAACAGTTATGAGGATTTTGGTAAAAAGTTATATCTTGAGGGTACTCTATGGTGACCTAGCAGATAAGGCCGCTGGACATAGTACACAAGTTTCCCAAGGGCCCAGGTTCAAGACCCAGGGCTGGAGTGGGTGCAAGGGAGAGCAACCAAGGTGAATAAATAAATAAAATAAATATATGTTTTTTCTGCTTTCTCTTCCTTCCTACTCTTTTATGCCTGCCTACTTACCTTCATTCCTGCCTGTGCCTTTCCTTAAAAAAAAAAAAAAATTGTGTCTTTAGTGCCAATATTGGTTAAATGGTAGTGGGGACTGCATTTGGTATTTGGCAATCATTAATGTCATGAATGATTAGTGCTGTTTACTATCAGTTAAAGGGTAGCCAAAAATTGAAAAAAAAAAAAAAAAAGTGTGGCCCAGGAGAGAAAGCACAGAGTAATGAAAATAGATCTAGACTAAGACTCAGAAGACCTTGAATGATCAAATTATGGTCTCAATGTCTTTTAGCAAATTAGTTGTGGACAAATTATCTATATTTATCAGTTTGGAAAAAGTATTATAGTCAGTACTGAAATTCAAATAAAACAACATTATCTAAAGAATTCTTTGGGAATTATAAGAAACCCACTTTTGTTGTGCTCAAGTGTTACCTTGAGGGTTTCACTTCTTAGACCTATGCACTTGATAATCAAGATTTGTTGAATCACATTGCAACCTGATCCTCTGTTGGGGGTGTCAACTACAACTTTGTCATATATTTTTCTTGAACTTTTTGGTCATTGTATTATGATTTTTAAAAGTCTATATTTAAATCAACATCCATGTCAATCACATTAGATAACCTTTCAAAAATTATTAATACAATTTTGGTGGAAAGAAATTCAGAATTAATGTATTCATTACAAAAGAACATTTTCTAAAACTAGTATTGTAAATTTTAATTTATTCTGATATCAATGACAGCCAGAACTTATCTTTAGTAATGTTAGTGAACACAACAAAACAAAGCCACAACAGGAAGAGTGTTAATGCGACCTTATCAGCATTCATATCATTGCTATTGCTGAACTGTCCTTTGAAGGATACTCTAAAAACCCGGTTCCTCTGACATTTGATTTTTTTCAGTCACAAGAATGCAAGGATGCAAGGATGAAAGTGCTTAGAATTAAGTCATTTAAAAAGAAGTCAGCATTTTTTTTTTTAAAACTCAGAATGCTGGACTGTTGTAAATTTACTTTTAGAGCAAATGGGTGAATTGTTTGAATCCTAAAAAATTATAAATGAATTTATCTAAAATATTTTGTTTTTGTAAAAAACACATTATTGCTAAGAAGCACTGCACCTTAATGATACAATGTGTTTTTCCTGATCAAATGTTCCTCTCTATTCAACCAGACTGTGTGGCATTTGTTCATATTCAACAACTGTGGAAAATTGGAACACGGTTCCCCTTTTTCTTAAACTGTTTAATTCCTTTGCTACGTGCCAGGCTAAATTCTCTGTAATAATTTTAATACTTGACCAGCAATGATAATGACACTCATTAGAAACTCAAGGTTCTTTAAACTTGTGTGTTGTTTGATTCTAGAATTTAAAGGCCAACAGCTGCTAGAGAGTAAAATATGACTCAAGTGTTGACTCCAGCTCAAGCTACGTACTGAAATTTGCGGGGAGGCTTTAGAATATGAATTTTCATACGAATGTAGTGTTATGAAACCCTATGAAGTACTTTTGAAAGCCATGCCTTGGACAGTTCAAATTATTGTTTTAAATGTAGTTTGATTAGTAACTAGTTTCAATTATTTTCATTACACTATTTAGGCAGGTAAATATAGCGTTACTGTCTAAGTTTCATGTTCTCAGAGTTAATTACGGGCGACAACACATTTTGATTCTATTTAACAAGACTACCTTTATAGAGTCCTTTTGATGTAAAAATTTAAATAGTGGTTTAATGTTTACTAATAGCAGGCAATTTCTAAAAAGTTAAGATTTAAAAACTAGAACCATTTACTTAATAGAACTTCAAGTAAAACTACAGTTTCCCAATGATTCAGTAATCTACACTTACCACCCAGGATAATAGTGACCTGGGCTTATCATGAAGTGATTATATGTCTATTGTCACATAACATATGAGCCCCCAAGAAATTGCAATAGGGTAGAAGGGCATGTCTAGGAAACCTTATTAAATAACTGTTCAATCAAAGCTTCTAAAAGAGGAGACGCCTTTGCTGACCTTTACCTGCAACTTTGCACTGTCACAGAAAAGATCCAAGATACGGGGCCATTAAGTTCTTGAATCCTTCTAGCTGCAAGAAATAAATGTGATGTGATATACACATTGACTAAGGTGTGACTCTGGTTTCCTGAAACTTATACAGTATTGCAAGCTAATGAAACATTAATCAAAAAAGAAAAATAGATAAAGTATGAGGCATTATATTATCAGAATGTATTACAACAGAAGACCAGCAGTCCTTAGTCTAACAAATTCCAATTAATAATCCGCATTTAAAAAACTTTTCAACACTGAAAACATGATTCTGTGACCTTGCTCCCCATGTAGAAATTTGAAGATTAGGTTCATGCTAATGCAAAGGGTTATGACCAAGAATGAAGACTGGCTGCCTGGAAGTCTCAAATGGTGACATTTACTTTTGTAAAATCTCTTCAGCCCAGAGACTGCTTTTCAGCATTGTATGCTTAGAAACTTGATCTAGCCAGTGTTTCAGAGTGGATTAGACATTACTATGAGGATTCAACTTAACTAAATTCACACAAAATAATGCATAAGAACATAAGCCAAATGATCATTTCAAAATGAAGAACCTAATTGGGAATTGTAAGTGGATCCTTTTCTTTTTTTTTCCAGCCCTCTCAGTGATTTAGCCATAAGCAGTAATAGAAGGACATACCAATGGCTGCTTCTCACACTCATGTTTTTATGGCTATTTAAAAGCCTGGGGATTTTTCCATTCTAAATATTCTTGAGAGAGAGAATAGCTCAAAACTCAGCAAGACTATTATGTGTTGATTTCTTAGTTCAATTTTTAATGCTCAACCTTATATACAAATTCTTGGAATCGGAGAGTTTTAAGAATATCACCTATGGTTTTCAGATACCGCCTGCTTA
Source organism: Solenodon paradoxus (assembly GCA_004363575.1). Classification (NCBI taxonomy): domain Eukaryota; kingdom Metazoa; phylum Chordata; class Mammalia; order Eulipotyphla; family Solenodontidae; genus Solenodon; species Solenodon paradoxus. Next base: position 407,957 of record RJWH01000577.1, read on the forward strand.
CCCTATTGCTTCAATGATTTTATTTTCCTGATATCTAGTAATTCAAGATATTCTCTAGAGTACATACTCTAAGGCAATACTTTAAATGTGAAAGAAAATGAAGCTCAATATATATCAGTCATTTACTTATTTTACAAAATAAGAGTTTGTCTTAGAAAAGTAAGGACATTGTACTTGCACTGGTATTTGTTTTCTTTGATATGGCTTCTTTTTTAATTTTAGAATTACAGTTTTTCAAATCATCACTTGAAAATCATTTTACTAGTTAAAGTTTTATTTGAGAATACTACTATTGTTTCTTCTACATCAGAATATGCCCCTTTTGTAGCAGTTCTACTTCAGCAAACTAAATTTCACATAGTACCAACCATAAAAGGCAGCTGAGGAAGACAACAAATAATAATTTAACAAATCTCACTTATGATGAACAAATGAAAAAGATGGACCTCTCCTCATCCTTACAGGCCCTTCTCAAATATTACTTCCCCTATGAACACTGTGCTGACATTCTGATCATGTCTCTGCAGTATTCTGTTCTGCTCTCACTTTGCTCGAAGCTTTGACCTCAATAGTTGCTATGCGTTATCAACTTGGCGACCCCTAGCACTTAGTTCTATGCCTTATTTTGCGTAGCTGCTCAATAAATCATGAGTAAATAAATGGGAGTCACATACAATTCTATTTGCTTATATATGTCTATAAAAGATGAAATTTTTGACTATCTTTTATAAAATTACAACTAAAGGTAGAAATATTTAGGAAAGTGATCTTCTTATACTCGAGAGTTTATCTTAATTTGAACTCCTTGAAAATAGTTCATCAATAGTTTGACCAAGTTTTCAGAATGGAGGAGAATAGATCCTCATTTCAAATAAGGAGATAAATTTGCATTTGAGAGTGATATTAAAACTCAAGTCAGAAAATTAAAATGAAATCATGTTCTACATTATTTTTTGCAGTCAATAATACTCATTTATTTCATGACAAGTAATGGTGATAAATGCCAAGCTCTTTTTAAAAAGTTTCACTGCTTTTTTAAACGATAATGTTATGTCCAAATTCAGATAATGCCATGTGTACTTACTTATAATTCAATATTAAACTATTGTTTATCTGCTTTTGTCACAACACATGATTGCATCATAATCCTAATGAAATTCAGATAAATGTCACACTTTGTAAAGATGGATCCTTTATTGGCCGGCCATATAAGAATTAAACTGTATATACTTTCAAATTGACTTAAATTTTCTTTGGAAAAAGTTTTACTATGAGATAAAAATTTAGCCTTTTAAGCATCCCATATCTTCATATGCCCCCTGGTGCTGGGATACTGGGCTCACATGAGAAGAAAGTAATTAGTAGACTGGTATCAAAAAAAATATTTCAGTAAACAACCATTTTAATTTTTTCTGTCTTTGGTGATGTCCATGATTCACCTGGATTGAAGAAATATAGCCCAGGGCAATATGATATGTAACTAATTAAATAAAAATATCAATGAATGCCCTTTCTAGTAAAGTAATTTATAAAGTCAGCATACCCAAACAGTTAATAAAAAATTCACCCTACACAGGTGAACAAATTTAAATCAAAGCAAATTACTTTTGTTCTTTTATAAGAGTATGCTTTTGAGCAAGTTTTGAATATGTTTTGGCAAAAGGTGATATGTTCATTTTGGGCTTTGTAAAAACATACCTAAGCCACAAACATCCACATTTAGTTTTAAAGCAAAATTTATCTTGTAGTTACACTTATTATAAAGTCATATTGTTTTCAATATTTATAAAGTAACCACTATCCAAAAAATGCACACTATATTAAGTATAAAATGCTATATCTTCTAATGTTATTTTACGTGCTTATTGTACAAAGTATTAGACATTGTAGGCAAAATATTTGTTGAATAATATTGTTAGCACCTCAGATAAACATTAATAAAATTGCACTTAGAATAGAGACAACAAATCTCAGGCTTGAAATATTGATGGCCACAGTGATGTATTTTAAAGGTGAATGGAGCAAAATGAAATTCCAAGTGGTTTGCAATGCTCAATACTTTTGTGACACTATGATTACAATATTTTCTTTCATAAGAATCCACCCCCACCAAAGCCATTAGTTAACCACATTGTTATTATATTTAGCTTGATTCACTATAAATGCCGTTATAACACCTGTGGTTTCCCTCATTAAGAACTGAATGGATGGGGTCAGGGGTTGAAAGGGCAGCATATGCGCTATGAAAGAACTAGTTAACGCAGCCTATTATATTGGTGCACTGGTAAATCTCATTTCTATTCATCAGATGATTAGTTCAATCAATATTTATTCCTCTATGCTCCTTTTGTCTTGTGCTACAAAGGAAACATCCTTCAAATTCATGGCATAAGCCTTGTTATCTATGAATTTGTTGCTTAATTTGAGAGTGAATATTTTATTTATTTGGCAGTTCTGAGTTCTTGATTCTTTTTCCCTCTAATTATCATTAGGTAGTATAATGGGGTTTTGTGTAGATTATATAAATAGATGCTATTAACAGTTTCTTTTTTATGGGACTCAGGTACTTCATGTATTTATTTCTTCTTTTTGAATGCTCTGGAAGCTTGCTTTATTTTTCTCTAAATATGCTTGAATTTGGAAGTCTAAATTTTGAAAATGAAGATAAAAATGATTTTCTCTCTCAAATATTCAATTTTCTTTTCTGAGTGGGTGGTTATAGGCACATACATATACATATTGTGTATCAACAGACGCCTCCAAAGACTGCTATTATCTGCTAGGGATTCTGTTAAGTCAGAGATTCTATTCAAAGTAAGATAAATATTTGAAAGAAGCTGTAATTGGAAGATGATTACAAAATTAGAGGTATAATACTTTATGTCTAGAGTGCTCATTTTATCAAAGGTCATCATTCATTTTACGTTACAAAAGACTAATTTCCTTCTTCGACTTAATTTCTGTCACATAAATAAGAATGGATAGGATACAAAATATAAATCTAGAATAAAAAAATAACATACTAGTTTTTAAGCAAAATATCTATTCCCAATATTTATTTTTCTGTATATGTTAACATCACAATACAATGTTTTATTATCAAATTAACGGTGATATAATTTAAAGTCTAAGGAATTTTATCTTTATGGAGTATATTCAGAAGTGTTTTAGTCTTAAGAAATTATTTTCTTATGATGAGAACATAAAATATATTTTAAGTCATCTTAATAACTTTTGTATAAATGATACATATGCACACAAACCTTTGATTTATTTAAGTCTGACTAGAAATTGAGGTCTTAACTGCAGCATTAATTGCCCTATTTCCTCATATATTTATCTGTGAGACAGATTTCACCAATGTACAATGTCGCCGAGGATATTGTTGATAATTTTAAAGCTCACTTTGTTTACAAAATTGCAAAACACTAGTAAGCCCACATATATAGAGCATTTTTTAATTTACAAGAATAATTTAAGACTCTATTTGAATGCTATAAGTACTTTAAACTAGAGGTATATTATCCATTGCACTGCAAAAAATCTAGTTAATGTGTTTTGACTCACACTGTTATTATAACTATTGTCGTGAAAAGTATGAAGACCATGGAAACCACATTATATTCCTAGAAAGTGGAAAAAAAGTATTATATAAAATGTGAAATAATAAGTGCAGAAAAGTTCAGCTTATCTTTTTATCTAGAAAATAATTTCTGCACTTAATCATTTAAAAATCTTGAACAATTCTGTAATGCTACTTTTAGGGGGAAGAAAGTAAATGTTATTACGTGACCCTTAAATTTCCTATTTTCTTGGTGCTATAAAAATCTTTGCTGCTGTAAAATTATGTTTCATGATTCAGAAGCTCTTGAACTAAAATATAATGTATGCAAATACACATCTGAATAATTGTCTTTTAAAACTGTTAAGTTTAGTATTTAACAAATTGTTACCAAAATAAGAAAATGTTAAATTTATATTAAGCACCTAAAATAAATATGTATATATATACACATATAAAATAAAGTAAAACTTCACATGATTGCTCTAATAATTATGAAGGAAACCACGTTCTAAAAGTTTACTAATGAACAAAACCTATACTCTTACGTATGGAAAATCTAGATCTTCAAAGTTTTAAGTGAATGCTAACTAAGGAGTTTAAATCTTTTATTTCTTAATTTTAGGAGACCTGCTGTTCAGTTTTTTCTCCTTTATATTTTCATTTGGTCTCCAAATTCCTGGTTATCTGAAAATACAGAAACATAAAAAAGTCTTGGTGTTACTACTACTTTTCTGGAAGCCCAGGCTATCAAACATTTTAAGGTCATCATATGTATTACAGTTTCACCCAGGATATTCAGTGAGAAGGGAGGAGAGAGCCACAAGCAAGATGTAATCACCTAAGAAAATATTTTATTTTTGTGCCTATATTTACTTTAATAATACTTGAAATAGAGCTTTAGAACTTTTCTTTCTAGTGCTTGAATATTTACTTTTTCTTGGAATAAAGACAGCTTACAGTCAATGAACAATTAGTAGTGAATTATTCATAGAGATATTCTTCCAAGAATGATTTTTAATTGTGCGAGACTGAAAATTGGTAGAGATAGGGAGCTGTAATTTGTGGAGGAAATAAGATGGAGAGCTTGATTAGTAAATCTAAAGGCCTGGCCAGCGGGACATTAACAATTCTAGACTTCTGAGAGTTGGTTGCATTTTTTCCAAAGTTAGCAGTTAATAAACATTAACAACCTGAAAATAATGCCCAAACTTTACAAAAGCAAAGCCCCATTCTTGTTTGTATCAGGCAGGAAACCAGATTTCTAATCCACCTGAGTCACAACTAACTATTGATTGCTTACAACATCTGTGTCCCTGTTTTTTGGAAGCTGGGTTTTCTGAGGAGGCAAGGCTGAAAAATCTGACCAGTTCGGTGCTCTCCTTTGATAAAGAGCTGACAGTCCTTTCAGGAAGACATCATAAAGCCAATACCTCTACTCAATAGTGTCTCATCTATGAATGGACATAATTAAAAGTCCTCCTTTCCTTCTCCATCAGTTATTCTTTTCACTAATGCAATATGTGAAGAAGCATCTAGCAGAAAAACAGTGAAATGCTTGGTGTGCTGCTAAATATTACCTCCTCAGCCCCAGGCCAGCCCAGAGGAATCTATGATCTCTAGATCTCCCCAACTCAGTTCACTTGTGGGGCAAGATAGTGACCTTAAAGATCAGAGCCTCTTAACTCTTTTCTTACCCCAGTGCTCTCTCAGGATAAAAATCTTTTAACTGTCCTAGACCTGGCGAGGGCAGGTGGGTAGAAGTAGTTTTGCTGGATGGGCCAGGAATGCAACCTCAATCTGACTAAGTCTGCCCCCTCACAGAGCACCTTCTTTAAGGATAGTTGTCAACTGCACTTAAGTAGCACTTAAGTAAGCACTGCTGGGACCAGCTAGGGTGGGGGTCGGTGTGTGTGTGTGTGTGTGTGTGTGTGTGGTTAGGGGTGTCAGTAAAGGGAAGTGGAGTGAGCACACAGTGTACCCAAGTTCTAAATCTGTCCCCACTCCCGATATAGACGGGTTAATAGCCCAGGCATGACAGAAAGTTGATGTGTTATCCCTCTCTCACTTTTCAAGTTCATACTCAAGTTCAACTCCCGACCTTCACAAGATATGGGAGTCCTGGATCTTTTCTCATCTCTTCCTTAAAGAACAACTCTTGATGTCATGGGAGGGGTTGATCTGGAGGAAAGGCGCGGGGACACGGAGGAGAAACCGAAGGGATCAAGGAAGGAGAGTCTCGTGGGGAGGGAGAAAGAAGGACCCCCTTTAAGCTTGCTTTTCCTCCAGCCTGTTTCACCAGGTATCCTGAGGGCTGCTTGAAGAGCAGTATTTCCTTAAGAGAGTATTCTCTCCTGGCAGCCAGGCAAGAGGCACCCTCTGGAACCAGACTGTGGGCTTGGACTGGTTTCTTAAAGTCAGCAGGGGTTGAGCCTGGCTTTCAATCCTTGGAGCTGCTGGAGTTATGCAGTGAGTGGCTTCCAAACCCAACCTGTTGGAGCAAACTACTCCTTCAGAAGCCAGGCAATCAAGCTATATAACCCATTCCTGTCCTGCTCATCTTGGTTTCCTAAAATTCAGGGCGACAGTGAAGTGGCTTTCAAGTCCCAGGCTCTAGTTCCCGGTGCTAAGTGTGGTGCGTGGTTTCAGAACATCAGAACATAAGAATCCATAATAGAAGAGAAGTGTGTGTGTGTGTGTGTGTGTGTGTGTGTGTGTGTGTGTGTGTGTGTGTAGGGGGGTAGGGGTCAAACTGGCAGCCCCATACAGGATCTGGGGACGCTGGGAGGAGAGCAGAGGAGAGTGAGATGACACTGAAAGAGAAAAACAAAGACTGAGGCGTCTCTTGTTTAAAGATTCTACACTTGCTAAGTGACCAATAGTTTCCTGAAAGAATGTCCACCAGAACACAAATTGGAATTAGTTCTCGCATTCGCTGACCCTACTCCCGGTACTAGTCAATCAAGACCACCCCACCAGGAGGTCCCTGTCCTTGTCAGCTACCTCCTTCACTGTCCCACCTCCTCTCCGTTCCTCCTCCTTCCTTTTCCTGTCACATTCCGGCGCCCAACTGGTTAACCCGGTCTCTGTCCGGGTGTCCAGGCTCAGGGCACACTGAATAAGAAGTAGGGGAAGAGTGCCCGCTGCCTTCTTCGGGTGCCTGGAGTCCTTAGGGGGCGCGGGTTGGACGCGAATACAGCCCAGTAGAAGGTGACGCGTGTGTGCAGCCCAACTCTCTCAGGTTCGTCAGTCAAGTCCACCTGTCACGGGATCCGGGTAGCAGAAAGGTCTAGAGCTAGCCTTTTCTAACTTTGCGTTGCCGAAACGCGGAGGGACTTTTAAAGGGGACAGAAGCGCTCTCCTACTCCAACCTCAAGGAACCTCAAGGAGGCCAGGAAGAAAAACTGGGGGGAGGGTGTGAGGTCGAGTGTCAAGAGACTTGCACAAGTCCCCGTGGCACACAGGCATCACTCCGGTTGTTCAAAAAAGATGAAGTTACCGCCAAGCAGAACGCGAGGGAGAGCAGATCCCCGCACGACATTCAGGAAACTACAAAGTCTGGGCACCTTAGGGGGAGGAGATGGGCAAAGTGACTTCAAAACTGGCCAGGCCAGTCGCTCAGGCAGTTCTAAGGGCAGTCGGACCAAGAGTCTTTCCAGGCTCGCCACTCCGCAGCTGCCAGCCAGTCCTAAGGTCTTGCCTCCGCTGTCGCTGCTCGGGTCCCGGCCCAAGGGCTCAATCAACACAGCCTCCAGCAGCGGCTTTCTAACAGAAGATTCCTCCCAAGCTGCGGGTAACACAGACTTTCCTATCCTCGGGAACTCTCCGCACAACTTTTTCCGGGTGGCGCCAGTGCCTGGGCCGCGCCGGCTGGGGCACGCAGACGGGGCCAGGGCGCTGCGCCCGCGCGAGAGACGCGCGCAGGGAACCACCTCCGAATCCGCGTGCAGCCCCACGACACCGCCCCTCTGCCTACCACTCCCACCAAGGAAGGTGTCTGCTGGCGGGGACGCCGTGGGCTTCTTCACCTGCCCTCCTGCCAAAGGGTGCACCCCGCGCACCCAGCCCCGCGTGGCGACCACTGCGCGACCCGCGCTTCCAGCCACTCTTGCCCTGACGCTTCCCTCTCTCAGCTCTCGCTCCATCCCGGGTTCGCTTCTGCTGCAGACGTTGACACACGAAGATGGCTCTGTGCAACTCAAGGATTGGGAGGAAGCAACTACCGTAGTCCCCTCTCCAAAAAGCGCCCTCCCACGTCGCTCCAGAACTCCCGAGAGGCAGCAACACCTTCCCACAACTTTCTACGCCCAGGCCATTTGCAGCCCACTTTGGAACGCGAACTCGGAGAACTGCGCCCCGAGGATCTCACTACCCTTCGGCTGGGTGCGCTCCCCTCCCCCATCTCCCCATCTGGCTGGAGTTGGCCGGACTCAAGGAGCCTCCGTGCCGGCGGGCTCTCTTACCTCGCATGGTGTGGCCGCTCTCCCGCTCCGCGTAGTCATGAAGCTGCTCCCAGCCCGAACCCTGAGAGCCCAAAAATCTCGCTCAGCACGAGTGTAGAAGGCGGTCGGCGAAAAGCTGCTCCGCGAAGAAAACCATCCCTTTAGGCAGACGCCTTGGCCGGAGGGTGACTGACGTTTGCCGCCGCCGCCGCCGCTGTGTTAACAGTTTTGAAGGTGGTGGTGACTGTTTTGATGGTTGTTTGGTTGTTTGTTTTCAGGAAGGGTTAAAAAAAAAAAATTATGCTGGCTAACTGGTGCCTGGGTTTTGTTTTGCTTTTGTTTTTCTTTTTTTCTTTCTCTCCAATGTGCTTGCTTTTTAAAAATGCCACCGCCTTCGGCTCAGAAGATTTCTTTTGTGATCACTTGGACTGAGGAGGAGGAGGAAGGGCAGCAGCAGCAGGAGGAGGAGTTGTTGGTTTTGTTAGTTACAAAGAAGAGGGAGACGGAGCAAGGAGAAAAAAAGGAAACAGAAAGAAAAGCAAGAAAGGCGGTGTGGATGGCAGAGCATGTGCGTTTTCACATGACATCTGTGCCTGTTAGCGGATCCACAATGTGAATTTTCACTGTTCAGTTACAGGGAGGAAGGGAGCGAGAAAGAAAGAGAGAGATGGAGAGAGAGAGAGCCAAGAAGGGGTTTATACGCCAGGGCGGGTTTAGCAGGGACTTCCAGGCCCCGCCTCCTGTCAGCGCTTCCGCCAATCAAAGCTAGGTTGCGCTTGGAGGGGTTGGGACCACGGGGGAGGGGACCAGATTGGAGCCAAGGGGCGGGTGTAAGGGACTGTGGAGTCGTCCAGGCCCGGGCTAAAACTGGGTGTTAGAGACTGTCCCAACTGGTAGAGAAGAGGGATTTACGGAGAGAGTCAGGCACGTCTTCAGGTGACATTCACTTGGATTTCAACAGGAGGAAGGCAGCACTGATCAAGTCCTTCAGAGGCCAGAGACGTGGGGCTTCTTGGGTCCCACTTCGGTCCCTCCTTCGGAAAGCCTACGGGTTGGAAGAATTTTGAATTTGTGACAGAGCTCCGTAGAGTCATTTTTCGATAAAGTCGCAAGTTTGGCGGGTATTTCCCGGGTAGAATGCTTCATTTTTAGGGGATGAATAATGCAAAGCAACTTCCACTCACTTTGAGCACAACTAAAATGCAGTCCCACGCAAGCAGCCACCCACTTCCTCTAAAACATCTTCCAGAGGCTCCCCGCCCGAATCCTAACAACAAAAACAAAAACATTGAGGTTTCTTGTTTTTTTCTTTTAATTGCTGATTTTAATGCTTTCTTTTGTCAAGGAAATTGATTTTTACTAGCACTTGGCACTGGGCTATGGGACTCAAGATTAACTGTCCCAATGGGAAGTGTGGCTACTTCAGTGCCAGAAAGTATGATTGCATGGCGCTGTTTGCTTGTTAAAGGTGCAGAGTGGGAAACTGTTAAGTCTAGTTGCTAGGAAAAGACGTTTACCTATTTAGAGGAGATTGGCAATTAAATGCAAGTAAAGCGAATTTCGTATTCCTTAGGTGAAAACTGTCATCTATGACCATGTGTTTGTATTTTGAATAGAAATCTAATGCATGTATAAAAGCTATACCTTTGCAGGTTTGCCCCTCTCACCGGGCAAAATAAGCAGGTCATAGTATAGATGATCAAATCTACTTCCCTCTCTATAACAGAGAACTTTGAAAATACTTTGGTTAATTGGTCACCTTAAGGACACATGAAAAATGTGCCTCCTCTATTTAGTCTTAAGGCATTGAGTGAGGCTCCTAGTCACTAGCCTACCTGTTGGCAGAACAGAACTTGTCATAATCTAGATGTCCAAATAATTTGATTTTTACTGGAATTTATTCACATTATGTCATGTAATACAAAATGTAATGTAAAATTGGCGATTATTTAGTTAATTAGATCACTCGACACTCCCAAGTAGTTTTTTTCTTCCCTGATTAAATACAAAATGGATTACTCACTGACTCTTCACTAGTGCTAAATTGACTTTCCCTGCTGTATGCCTTTCCATTTGCAAGCCAATGTGCAATTTAGAAAAATTTTAGTATTAAGAGTGAAAGTTGATTGAGTCTTTAATTAAATGAAATGAACAAAAGGAAGTGACTGTTCAGAATAGTTATTCCTTCATAAATATCTTTTCCTCAGATTTGTAATTGACGCAGTATTTAATCTTTTAAGATAATATTTAAGGCTCCCTGGTCTTATCATTTTTAATCAAGTAAAATATATTCATCACAACTACATTAAAGCTGCACTAAGTTATGCCTAATTTAGTTGCTTCATTAAAAATTACTGAATATAAAATAGTCAAGTAACAAATTGTGACTACAGCGTTTTAATTTTATGTGCTTCAAGCAGATGCAGGAATCTTGAAAATTCCAAAGTCTTTGTAAACACTGTAATTATTATTGTTGTTGTCATTTAGATTTATCTTTATTATTAAAGAATATAAAAATTCTAAACAATTTAGCTCATTTAGTCTTACATTTTTAGACATTTATTGAATTCTGAAATTTCTTTTGACTGCTGAAATAACTGTAATTCCTTTAAAAAAAAGTCAGCAAATACATACAGTTCTCCCCCCACCTACACATTTTTTATGTCCTTTGCTTTGTGTATTCAACAATTCATATTTTTTCTTAGAAATACATCATTTTTAAATAACTTTGGGCACTTTCAAGAAAAACTTATTATAAATAAGTACTTCAATTATATTGTATCCTCTTAATATATATATATATATAGAGAGAGAGAGAGAGAGAGAGAGAGAGAGAGAGAGAGAGAGAGAGAGATAGCACATTGTAGTGGTGTAAATGTATTTATTTTCTCTTTTAGAGTAGAATAAATGTTGATTATTGACTATAATGTGTCAATCTAGGACTTTTTATCTTACTAAATATTTTAAAACTGCATTCTTTGGTGTTTCTAATAACTTCTAAGTTATTTCAACTGAAATGAACCTATTTAGGTAAAATAAATATTCAGTATTTAAGTGAAAGAAATTAGCATTTTCTAAGAAATTGAAAAATACTTATGTATATTCTGATATTTTTGGAAACTCTCTGCAAGCAAATATCCATATTTGAGTGGCATAGTAATACTTTATTAATATAATATCTTTGCTCACATGAAGTATTGTGGAATAGTAGTTTTATTTGAATGATTATGGCACTGTTTGGTTTCCTATAATCTTGAAACTCTGCTTTTGTCTCTGAGAATGAAAGATGTTCTAAGAGAACTAAATTTTGATAAATTTAAATGAAAATCAACAACTCACATAGCACTGTGCTTACTCTCAAGAACTGGCATAATATTACTTAAGCTAGTCGGCTTACCCGCTTTTCCCTACAAATTATCACCCTTCAGGTTTAGCTAAAGGCCTTGGAGTTATAATGACAAGAAATAGCCTGACAGAGGAGAAGATTAATGTGGGCCAACCATTTAGGGTGACCATGGCATTCAGGATTATTTTAATCCTAAAGAACTTGAACTGAAAGGGGAAGCAATGGTTCGCGGTACCCTGAACTGGTCAGTCTATATAGAGAGACTATTTTAAATAATTATAAATCCTGGAGGGACCATACTGATAACTTCGCTATACTGACAACAATGTAACATTTAGAATGACTAAAAGACTGAATGTATTAACGTCATTTAGGAGTACTGTGTGGTTGTGAAAGTTGAGAAAGGCATAAAATTGTCTTGAATATTGGGGTTAGAAGAAAAATAGGAGAATGTTTAACATCTGAAGCTATTTAAAATGGAAAAGGTGAAGTACTGAGCACTCTGTTGCTGGAGGCATTCAAAATGAGGTTGAATGAAAGGCTCTGGTAAGGATGTTCCATTATATAGATTTCTCAACTTGGCTGGAAATCAGATTAGACTACCTCCAATATCTCCTGTGACTCTACATGTATTCGTACGTATGCATCTGCCACTCTCCCAGCAACTGCAGCAGAGTCAGGCATCCTACCTGAGAATAGAAGCTCCATGAAAGGAACCAGAATTGCCCTAGAATTTGGAAGAGCTACTGGTAGCTTACAATTGCCTTATAGTAATGGTTGAATGAATGTTTTCTACCATTTTGTGCACTGGATGTGAATCAGAAATGTAGTGAAGACCTGCATAAGATTTGAATAAGATTGAGAGAGAGAGAGAGAGAGAGAGAGAGAGAGAGAGAGAGAGAGAGAGAGAGAGAGAGACATTTACATTTTAAACTCTCCTAATCTGAAGAACAATAGAATAGTCTGAGTTTTTTCACACAATTATAAAATAAGGCAAAATCCAGTTATTTTCATATTTATTACTATCCCCAATTTTATTCCCAGATGGAGAGTCTTCATACATTCCATTCTGCTCCGTTTTTAAGTATGAATGCAAGTTTCAGAATAATAAAGAGAGCAAATACTAAAAAAATGTGAAGTTTGTGCTTTATGTTATAAATCGGAGAGAGTGTTATGGGCCAAACATAAAATGAACCCAATATATGGGATAAGAGATAAGTAAGGTAAACTTTAGATAAAGGACAATATACACAGGTCAGGAAGCAAAGAGCTAACACTTATTGTAGGAATCATTTGATCTATTACCCTATTTAATTTCTGTTGCTTAAAAGAACCTATGTGCTTTGTATTATATTTCACACACCCATCACTTTATTTTAAATATATAAGGAGCAGAGGCTTAGAAAGCTTAAGTAAATTGTTTAGGATCACATGTTAAAATGCTCACAATAGGATTAAAACCAGATATAGTCACACAAATGCAAGTTCCATGGATTTAGGAACTTTCTTGATTTTATTTTATTTTATTTAGTGCTGACTCTGCAGAATCTAGAATATTGCCTGGAAATAGTAGGTGCTTAAAATACACTTGTGACTGAATAAACGGACATTTGAGCACTTGTTCACTGTATAGCATTACATGCTCACACATTCTGAACCTAGTTATTCATTATATTTCGTGAAATAAAGAACAACAAATTTTGACTTTGAAAAATAAAAGCATACTGTGTAAAATTTATGCAGTATTTATCTAATGTCTGATTGTGATTAACCCTAGAGTCTAGAAAATAGTTTGGCAATTAATATTTTACACCATAGAAAATGTAGGGGTGAATTAAATTGGTACCAGTAAAAATGGGGAAAAAATGGAAAGGTTGAATTTAGACATATTTTTTAGGCAGAAGTCTGGTGAACGATTTGATGGTTGTGCTTCTGGTCAGAGTGTTGGTTAAGATGAGGGAGAAGTCAAACCAAAGTCAAGAAGAGTAGGTTCTTGATTACATCGGGTAAAATGTTGAGATTAATTTTTTATTTTGGGGCATATCAGTGACAATGTCTAAGAGATAATTGGGTATGTAGGACTGGAGAGTTGGTAATTTGGCAAGAGATGAAAAGAAAGATTTATGAGACATTCAAGAACGCTATGGAGATGTAAATAATATGAGAAGAAAACAAATGTCTCTTTTTATGGAGCTGGAAATGGAGGCTAAGCCAGTGTTTGAAGGGATAGATGGAAGAAGAAAGGGACGGTGGTACTGTATCAGAGAAGTGAATGTATTGAAGAGTTTCAAGACAGAAGGAGCACTACCAGGCAGAGAAATCAAAGGCCATTGTCTTTGTTGATTGGAAATGTATTAGTGGTCTTCAGGAAAACTTCAGGACTGAGGAGAGAAGAGATACTAAAACATGAATGAAGGAAAGTGTATCTATCAAGTTGTTCAGTGGATGGGAGGAGATGGATTGATCATTAGTTTGAAAAGATAGTAGATTAAATTCTCCCAACACACACACACCATTTCTTGATCAAATTGGAAATCCACAGAATGACAATTCTGAATATAAAAAGAGAAAGAAGAAACAAGATCAGGCATCATACAAGGGTCATAAGTTAGCTTTGGTAAGAAAAGTGCTTTTTTTTCTAAAATAAAGAAACTGAATAGATAGATAAAGCCAGAGAAACTTTATAGAGTTAATGTGATTTTAAGTTATTTGTAAAGGGAAGATATTGAGGTGTAGGTCTCAATTAGCAATTAAGTGTGGGACACCATCTAAGTTATATTTTTTCTGCATCTCAGGTTTCCCCATTAGACTGTGAGCATCTTGAGAGTAAATCTGTCATTTTCATTTTATTATTTACTTTCTGGTATTTCAAACTACTTGCCAATGGCTTCCTTTAATTTGATAGTTAGATCTTTAGTAGTGAAACTTTGTTTCAGTTTAGTGCTTATCCTGTTATTATATTTTGGTGAACTCCCAATTTTTATCACAAACTTTGAAGGCTTAAGTATAATAAATCCCCCTTTACTTGAGCTAGGTTGAATAGATTTCTTTTCCTTGCAAGCTCTACCAAAACAGGTTGAATCAAAAAGCAACTAAGAATCTACTGGATACTGGTGTATTCTAGACACTAAATAGTGATAGATGCATCATGTTTCATTTTATGGAATTAGATTGAAATGTTTTAAATTCTCTTAGAAGAATAAACACTGGTGAATAGCTAGTTAAATTACAAAAAGTAAGATTAGTCCTAAATTAATTTAAATAAATTAAAATATTTAGCCAAGAAAACTGGAAGAAACCTTAGAAACATTTTACTAATGAGGATTTTATCAGAGAATGAGATTGTAACATTTTCTGCCATATATTTCAAACTGCTGATGTATTTATAAGAAAGTTTTTAACTCTCTTGCTCTCTTTCTCTTTCTGTCTGTCTGTCTGTCTGTCTCTCTCTGTCTCTCTCACACACACAGACACACACACATTTTTTCAGGGAATCAGAAAGAAAAAAATGAAAAGATTAATGTTGCAGACTTCCCTGAACCAAACCAAAACCTACTCTACAGTCATTCTAATACAAATCAAATATATTGGAACAGAAATAGATAAGTATGAGTACACAGGCATTGATTTAACACTATTAGAACTTTCTATAGAAATCAAAGTGGAATTTCAGTACAGATTGGAAAATATGATGCATTTTACATGATGAAAAATGCTATATTTCTATCAGATACATATATATGTACATTTCAGGTGGAACAGATTTAAGTATGTAAGTAAATGCATAAACAAAATTCCATTTTTGTGTGTATTTATATGATGAGTTGTATAGGGGAAAACTTTCATAAATTAGGAAGCTCAAGCTCTAAAGAATAAGTTAGATGTATTTTCCTGTAAATTGATTAAAAAGTGAAAGTTTTGAATGGTAAAAAAGCCCCCTGACAAAGTGAAAATACATATAATAGGCTGCAGAAAATACCGCTGCACTAAGAATTAGTAATATTTATAAATAAATGTATACAAACCTATACAATGATCAGAATTAAACAAAAATCTCAAAACTGGAATTGATAGGGAAGAAAGGGGAGCTACTTAGTAATAATTTCTTGTTTGTGTATGAAACCTTTTACTACAGGTGAACAATTTCTCCTTCATGTTTGTATCTCTGTTAATACTATGGAAAATCCCCTCGCTAGATAAGCTGAGAAAAATTTAAGGTAATTTCCTGTGCTAATCAAAATCAAAATGTAGCATTTCATATAACTTTACAGACGTTGCTGACACACTACTAAATTTATCTTAAGTTGGCTGCTTTTGTCTTATTCTTGCCTCATCTATCCAAGCTACTATTCCTCGCCTACCTAGATTTCAGCATGTTGTCAGAAATTCTCTACCTCCGTTTCTGTCTCTTACCCCCATCGGTTTTCCAGTTGGCAGTTAGAGGGGACTTTTAAAAATGTAAATCAGACCATAAATATTTCCCTCCTAAAATATTTAAATGTCTTTCCATTGCATTTTTCTTTAAAGTAACCCATACGCCTTACCTTTGTTCTTTTTTTTTTTTTTTTTTTTAATTGAGGTAACTGATTTACAAAATAATATATGTTTAGAGGAGCAGGTTCCCACTTCATCAATTATATAAATGCCATGTTGCCCATCAGACTGCTAATAGTTTTCTACACCTGTCTCTTGGACTCCCACTACCCTTTGCTCCTACCCAACCCTTTTTTCCTTAGTTCTGTTGTCAGTGGAGAATATTGGACTCTGTTAACTTTCCCCAAGTCCCTAGGAGTCTGTAGTGTTATTTTTGTTTTGTATTTTAATTCTACATATTTTTAAACTCCATAAAATAGTATTATTTGCATTCGAATGTTTTGTATTACTAGTCATCATTCTTTCATATTCCTCCCAAATTTAACCTATGTACATTTTTTCCCTGAATTTTTGAGTTCCCCTTTGGAATCATTTTCTTTCTCCCTGGAGAAGTTTTCTTTTGCCCTTTCGAGTAAGCTCCTGTTGATAATGTGTTTAGTCTTTGATGGTCTCAGCGTGTCTGTACTGTGTACTTTGAAAGGTATTTTCATGAATGGCCAGATTTTTTTTTCCATACCCCATTCATATCATTCCATTGTCTCCTCTCTTATTACCTTATTGGTTGAAGAGTCAGTGTCGGTATTAAGGTTGCTGCTTTGAAAATCATGTATCTTCCTATTTCTGGGTCCCTTTCTGATGTTTTTCCTCTTTGTCTTGGTTTTCAACTGTTTTGCTGTGATGTGCTGGTATGGTTTTCTTTTCAATTACCCTGTTGGAGTTTGGAGAACCTCCTGAATTTGTGGCTTGTTATATTTCATCGACTGGAAAGTTCCTGACATTAACTCTTAAATATTGTCCTTGTGCCAGTCTCTTTCCTCTCCTTTCTCAGGGAGATAGTGTACATACACTGGAACGTTTCATTGTGTCCTATATATCGCTTTCACTCTTATAAGCAGTTTCTCTCCTTTATGTTTTTCAGATTTATATCAGGATAGACTACACTTCCCTAACTTCTAGTTCAGTAATCCTTTCCTCAATTATATCAGGTCTTCCAGTAATTATTAAGCTTATCCATTATCCATTTCATTATCATAAGGTCATTTAAATTGTTTTATTTTTCAGTCCCAGAATTTCTCCTCAGCTCTCGTTTGCAGGTTCTAGGTAGTTGGGAAAATTCTTGTCACCTATTTTCTTGCACTTATGAATACATAGTTATTTTAAAATTCATGGTCATTTCAATATCTGAGTCGTATGTTAGTTTTACATATTATTTTGTTCTCCATAATTTTTAATTGAAATTCTGGACACAGCTTATGATGATACTGTCTCTTAGATGGTCTAGGTGCTAGTTTTTATAGTGGTATTTACCTTTATTTCAGAGGAGATTGAAATAGAGGCAACAGAATTAAGACAATTTTTGAGAATCGCATTTGAAAATTATTTTGTTAAAAGACATGTACAAGGAATAAATCTGACCCAGGATATTTTCTATTAAGATGAAGAGCTTCCTATATGTTTCCCCTTCCCAGATATCAAAATTCTTACACTATCACTGAGAACATGACTCTTCAACTCACTGAAATTAGGCCACTTCTCTCTCAACACAAAATGTTTTCATCTTTTCTACTCCTTGAGTGTGTAGATGGGTATCTGTATTTTGCTTTTTAAGATGTTGTGAGATCTCATCCTTGGAACTCACTCTCACTTTTCTTTCCTTGGAATAA
Organism: Solenodon paradoxus; assembly: GCA_004363575.1. Lineage (NCBI taxonomy): Eukaryota > Metazoa > Chordata > Mammalia > Eulipotyphla > Solenodontidae > Solenodon > Solenodon paradoxus. The sequence continues at coordinate 425,564 of RJWH01000577.1, forward strand.
AGAATACATAGCTAACTGTGGCTACTTTAGGGACCAAGATTATAATCACCATGTCCCTCCCTGAGAATAAATCCACATACATGCCATGGGATCACCCAGTTTGAATGCTTGGCACACCTGGGATCTGACGGCATTTTGATAAATGATCCACATGCATAATTTGAAAACCTAAAATGCGTTGGCAGAGATCAGATGCTTGTGTTAATGAAAGCATGATTTTCAAAGCAAACAAGGGATGGCTAATTCTCTGAGATGAGAAGGGCTGCAGAATCTGTTTGCTAAACGAAAAGCATTTCATGCAAGATGAACTCTTTAAATAAGGGCAAAGCATTTTATCAATCCAACCCCATTTTCAAATAGTTCATCCTCTTCTCTGGAGGGAAGGGGGAGTAAAGAGATAAAGTCCACATGCTTTTAAAAAACTCTAAGCAAGTGTATCTGAACTTCCTCCATGGGATGCTTACAATCTCAGCCAGCAGGTATGAAAATCTGGAGAAAAGTTTTATGCTTTATCTGAATGTAAATTATATTCAATTCAATAGCTGGAAGTTGGAAGAGGGAGAGAGAAAACATATAAGAGTGAGATAGTGGGTGAGAATAAAGTGTAGAAAAATGAATGAGAATTCAGGGATTAAAAAGTCTGGAGAGAAATGGAGAAGTTACATGGATGTCTTTGATAGAGTGATGCTGAGTGTGTATTGAATATTTAGCGTGACATATTTCAGAGAAGTCAGTCTGTGATGAAAGAAGAAAGGTTGGGCTAGGGGATAACAGAGAGCAGAGAAGGTAGAAGAGAAGCAGAAGGGATAAAGAAAAAGGAGAAGATGATAAGGAGCAGCAGAGACTTCTCTTGGTATGTTTATTTATTGGTTCCTTTGAAGAGCGTTGATTACTTAGGAGTGGAGTTGATTGGTTTCCTGAGGAGTAGTACCTGTTTTTTTTGTTTGTTTGTTTGCATTTTTGGCAGTTCAGTCCCAAGGGTGTTCTCTTAATAGCACCCCTAAGCTACCAGTCCCTGTTTCTGACCACTATGGTTTACTATGGAGAAAAAGAGAGAGAGAAGTTTTTCTTATGTATATGTAGAAACAGCAAACATAAAACGAATAGTATAGGGCACTGCTTTCAGTTCCCAAATAAAAATTTCAGAAAAGACTTTGTTTTCCTTTCTTCAACATCAAATCTATTGCCATAACAAAGTTGTTTTATGAGATTTTTGGAAGTTTGGTATGGCATGCCTTGGTGGAATAAAGGGCTTCTTCCTCCTTTCTCTTTCTGCCTGCCTGCCTACTCACCTTCATTCCTGCCTACATCTTTCCTTTATTAAAATAAAACAAAAATAAAACTTGGTAGAGTTAATATTGTTCATGTGGGAATTACTTAAATTTAACAAAATTAGTGCTATGAGAGAGCTACTATCTTAAAAATGAAGAAAAATTCCTTCCATATACCAGAATAAAGTTGCAATACATTCAAGTGATTTTTAAATTTTTCACTTGATTGGTTAGTGTAGTAGAAATAGTAAGGAACGTTTTCTAAAAGAATTTTTAGAATTTTAGAATTTTAATTTTCCTTGGTCACAAGTCTCAAAAGATTATGTAATCAAAGTTAAAGCAGAGAGTATGGCTTTGAAAATAACTGGTCTTGTCATATTTTATCACATGTGCAAGTATGTCCCCAGAGAAAGTTAATATTCTTTCATGTACTTGAGAGTAAGTTATAGAGATTTGTTTAGATCTCTTGTACCCGCCCTCATAGTTTCTGGAAATACTGACGAAATATAAAGTAATGGGTAACTGGAGGAATTCAACAACAAATAGGCATGTGTTCTTTGCCCCACTCCAAGGGTTGGGGAGCATTCAATTCCTGTCCCAACAGTTTGAGAAATGAAAGAACAGTATCCAGCAGAGGGCGCAGTACTTACGTCAGGCGCGCTGGACATTGTTTCGTCATTCCCTTAAATCTACTGGCTAGAAGAAGCCAGAGAACTTGATCATACAGAAGTGATGATAAAAACAAACACAAACCAAATGAGCAAAACAAAGGAGCCAGCACTTTCCATACTTAGACAGTTAATTATAGACCACCAACTCAGTATGTTTACTTCAAGCCCACTAATCTTAAAAAAGTGTACAAAACCACCATTTTTATGTGCCTTCACAGTTTTTTAATTTTTTGTTTAAAGTTGAGCATGAATGAATGAAGATCCTTCAGAGAAATACTGATATGCTGCTAATTTTTCCTAACTGTCTTCAATAAAGAATGGTTTATAGTGTGTATCTTATATTTCTCATAATTTACTGTTTGTGGAGTCAAAATATTTTCTTCTGGTTCATTCTATTTCTGTTTCAAACAACATTTGTGTGTTCCATTAGATACTGAAGTAACTTTAGAAACCCGGGTTCATGGGTCACATTTTTATTTACTTATTTATTTATTTGTTTTTAATTTGGGAGGCTACCACTTATGGGCAATCATAGTTGCTTATATTAGCTGTCAGAAGCATCTACAGTCCCCAAAGAAGAATTTTTTTCCTAAAAGACGAAAGAACTTGGTGACACAAAATGAGAGTAATGGAAACATTCAAATGCGTAAAGAAACAGTGAACATATTTTGATGATGTGGACTGTGAAGTAGGAGACCTCAGTTCCTGCAAGGATCTGAGAACTGATAGAACAGTTACAGATGGTTTAGTTAAAATGCAAAGACTAAAAAGCAATTATTTAAAAAAGGAGAACACTATGAAGACATTACTGTGTTTACACACAGGTTTTTCATTCATTTGAACATTCAGTGAATATAGATTTAACTAAAATCTGCCCTTTTAACCAAACTTTGAGTACATTCTGTTATAAAGACCAAAGTTATTAAAAAACAAATATTACCTTAACTAAGAATGCTTCTGTAAGATATTCTATGATATACATAAGCCTGAAAGATCATTGCCCTATATAATTCTACTTTAAAATTTATGTAGAAATTTGTAATAACTTTCTTAATGAAAATAAATACTCCAAAAGCCCCCAAATAAAACAAACTGGAAAACAAAACTGGAATTTACTGATAAGATAATTTTGTGAGCAAAATCGACACTATTATTTTTATTAGAATTTGTTTCTTTAGAGCGGTTCTAAGTTTACAGAAAAATTGAGCAGAAAGTGCAGCATTCCTGTCAGTTTTCACCTTTGAATAACATTTTCAATTAGTCTGGTGACATTTTTCTTTGACAATGAACTGATTGTAGTAACACATTATTATTAACCCAAATCCATAGTCCGAAATCGCTGGCCACCATGGATCTTACTGTCTCCATAATTTTGTCTTTTCCAGATTGCCATTGAGTTGAACTCATACAGCATTTAGATTTTTCAAATTGACTTCTTTTCATATATTGATATGCATTCAGGTTTCCTCCATGCATTTCCATGACTCGATAACTGATTGTTTTTTTTTGCACTCAACAATATTCATTGCCTGGATATTCCAGTTTATTCATCTGTTTGCTTTACTGAAGGACATATTGGTTGCTTCTAAGTTTATGAACAAAATTGATATAAACATCTGTGTACAAATTCTTGTATGAACATAAGTTTCCAAATTATTTGGATAAATATCAAAGTAAGGCTATGTTTAGTTTTGTAAGAAACTGTCAAATTGTCTTCCAATGAGTGAGAGTTCCTTAGTTGCATATCCTCACCAGCATTTGGTGGTGTCAGTATTCTGGATTTCGATCTTTGTAATAAGTCTGTGGTGTTATCGCCTTGATATTTTAATTTGTAATTCCTTATTACATATGACGTTGTTTCTCTCTATCTACTTCATTGTCATCTCTATATATTTATTGTCCAACTTCCCCAACACAAGTTATCATTGTTTTACAAAAGCGCATATAACAATCAAGAGAGAGCTTAGAAAAAAGAAAAATGTTTCTCAGAATCATGTTTAACCTCACAACTATAGTTATTTTTGTATTTTCTTCTTTCTAATGGTCTTTTTTTTTCAAATGCACAAGGATTTTACATAATTATCACTATGTACAATCATTATGCTTTTTATACATACTGTGTCTTATTTTATAGTTATTAATATAATCTTATAAAAGTAGATATATTACAATTTGCTTATTCACTTCCCTGTATTAGATATTAGGATTACTTCCATTTGTCATGCTATGTCTTTAAAAGCTTTTTTTTTTAAACAAGGTAAGTTTATAGATTTATTTTTGAGTTGCAAATTAAACTATCATTAAATCTCATGAGCTTTAGGTAGATTAAAATGATCTGTGTTTGAAATACAGACTTAGGGGAACCCTGTGAAGTAGTGGTTTGGTCAATTGTATGAAGCTGAGGCACGGACCACATACATCCCAAGGATTCTGGTTTATGTCCCGGGCTGGGGAGAACAGTCAAAAAATGTACAACCAAAAAAAAAAAAAAAAAGTTCTTCCTCCGGTCTTCTCCTGCCTGCCTGCTTGCCTTCATTCTTCATTTAAGAAATGCCACCATTTCTTAAAATAAGAAATTCAGAATTATTTTATGTCAATGTCAACATAGAAGACATTTTCTAAGGGAGTTATAAGGCCATGCAGTCTCTTTATATAACCCGGAGATGATGGAGAGAGAGACCATTTTAACATGTTATGAAATGCTGACATGGTTTTCTCCTCTGATGGAAACTCCAAAATATATTGTTTAATTTGGTGGTTGTGCAAAACCCTTAAGTAGGAGTCTAGGCGTACAAGTCTGCCTATCAAAATGCTCTAATGCAGCTACTCCTTTGAAGAACTTCTCAGAGGTGGTACAGTTTTGAGCTTTGCAAGTTCTGGTATGTTTCTGTGATCTTGAGGTTTATAAATAGAACATTTGTTTTAATTGAGGTAATATTGGTTCATAACATAGTATAAATTTCATGTATTTAAATATATATTTTGACATCTGTATATACTACTTTATGATCACCAGTATAAGTCTATTTTCCATTCACCACCATACAACTGAATTCCTTTACGCATTTTACCCAGTCCCCAGTCTCCCGGCCCTCTGGTAAGCCACTGTTCTGTTGTCAGAATCTAAGATGTTTTTTTCTTTTGTTTGTTCATTTACTTTGTTTCTTTATCTTCTATATGTGAGTTAAATCATATGTTTGTCTTTCTCTATCTGATTTACTTTAATTAGCATAATCCATTCAAGTTTCATCCATGTTGTACAAATGGCAAGATTTCACGTTTTTTAATAGCTGAGTAGTATTCTATTGTATATATGTACATATATATGCATATCTATGTATAAACAGGCACATATACCATTTCTTCTTTATCCATTCATCTGTAAGTGGATACTTAGATTATTTCTATAGCTTGGCTATTGTGAATAATACTGCAAAGAACATAATACATTTTGCTTCAGTGCTTTTGTATTCTTTTGGTCAATGCTCAGTATTGTAATAGCTATATTTTAGGGTATTTCCTGTCTTAATTTTTTGAGAAATTTCCATAATGGCTGCACCAATTTATATTCCCATCAAAATGTACAAATGTACACCTTTTCCCCACATGCTGGCCAACATTTGTTTCTTGTCTTTTTGGTAACAGCCATTCTCACTGTGGTATCTTCTAATTAAATTTTTTGTTTTGATTAGATTATGAATTATCAAAAATCCATGTCAAGGGGGAGTTTTGAAACCACTTTACTGTGCCAGAAGAACCCAGTCAGGATCAAGGTCTTAGTCGGAGGAAGGATTATGCCAGGAAGAGTGAGGGTTTAGAGTTAGTGGTCAATCATTTATGCTTCTTCTTCCTTATTTCTCATCTGTTTTACCAGTCAAAGAGGACTTTCTGAGGTTTAAATGAGATCATATATGAAAGCATCCAGAATTCAATTATTATTATCTGAGTCTTAATCTGTTTCTTGACACAACTCTTCTCACCCATTTCTCCTTGTTCGTGGTTCACTCAAATTCTAATTGTCAGGGAAAGGCTATTCTGTGGTGTATCTGCATGTTCAGAATTCCGTGAGTTATAAATGATAGAAATAGCTCTCAAGGGCTCAAGAAATGGCACTATTTTGCAACAGTTTGAAAAGAAGAAAAGCTAATTTGCTACTTCATGGCCAGAGGAGCAAAGTTGGATCTAGATCCTCACATAGTATCCTATCATTTTGCATCTTTCAAATCTTCCTTATTCTGTGCTGACTTCCTTCTTTGGTACCTATAAGGTATAAAAGATAGTTATCACACATTCTACCTTCAATTATAACATGTGAGTGAACTGAATGCAAATAGAGCAGCTCTTTTAAATGTTTTAGCAAAAGTTCAAGATTTGACATCAGCTGGTACCATCATCCCATGCTTGAAATGATGATGCAGGTCACATTGGCAGATTCAGAGGAGTCCCTGAAGAACTTGGAGGGGGTCAGCTCTACTAAAATTTTGTGGGTGAAATATTTACCCAAAAGGAAAAACCGAATTTAGCAGGCAAAATACCACATGCATATATTCCTGTAGGGACTCCTTTTGCAGTCCTTTCTAAGACACTTTACAGAAGAAAAAAGCAATTATATTTATTACCTTTTTTTTTTCTCACAGGAGTAAGAACAGAATCAAGTGATGCTGCCACATGAGTGATAAAAGAGTCATTTGTCTTAAAAGGGAGAAATCTTTACAGTCTTCCCTCCCCACCTCACTACCTGGTCTAATTCTACCGTCTTCCTAAGTATGTAGATAAGGATGGTGGTGTCATCAAAGAAAAACCAGTTTATCTCTGAATGAATTAAACAGGAAAGTCTTTTGTTTGTTGATTTTTGACACCGCAAGAAATTGAAAAAGGTAAGACCAGAATTGTTTTCATAATTTCACCAGGAACACAGGTGTCTTCTATGTGTTCCTCAGAAGCTTTTAGGAGACAGCTTTCATCTTCATGTTTTTCCCTTGGGGGGCTCAAGGTATTTTCTCTACTTCCTGCATTATATCAGGAACAATGGGAATGCAGAGAGCAAAAGTGCATGCCAGCTAATG